>JAVLVB010001034.1:824571-855694 GCA_032876305.1 Orestias chungarensis | reverse complement strand
GGGGGGGGGGGGGGGGGGGGGGGGGGGGGAGATTGGGGGTGCTTTGTGCTGACAAAGTGTTGCCATGTGTAGGCCTTGTGTCTATCGTCATGGATACCAGAGCCAGCAGGGTTCAAGTGTCACCGTTTGGCCACTGGTGATAAGTGCGTCCTCTGCTTTCTCTTTGAGGTGACATTCTTTCCATGCATAATGAAGGCAGTGTTCATCATACCTTTTCGCATGTACCTCCGGAAAATAAATATATAAATAAGGCAGAAAGATTTCCTCCATTTCTTGTTTTTTTTTGGGTTCACAGACTGCCACACAGGGGAAATAAAATCTCCCACCTTTCATCTTAGCCAACAATCTAATATGAATAACAAAGCAACAACATTACAGTTGTGGCTGGAGTTACTACAACTAGATTTTATCTGATATATTGTTTTTTTTCTATATCCATTTACTTGCACCTGGTAGTGCTATAATGGCAACATGGTACAGGTTATCGATATTTCTTTTAAAATAAAAAACATACGAAAAAAAGTGATGATTCAGCAAAAACGTCTTGAATACAGAATCATGTGTGAGACTTGGCTGGAGGATCATATTTCTGTCCAGACAAGAGATTTAAGAAGCAAAGGTGGTGGATTAGCAGTGGTTGTCTGGAAATATAAACTCCACCAATAAGGTTCATAAATATTATTTGGGCAACGACATACAGATCACCATCAACTAGGTTTCTGTATCATGCCTAATGGAGCGTGATAGAAAAAATTAAACATTGTTCAATATAAAGCAGCTCGGTTTGCAGTTAGATGTGCGTTTAGAGGTAAAGTTTGTATGATGCATTTTAAATTGACAATTTTCTTTTTCACGATGCTACTTATTAGAAGCGATAGCAGTTCAAAACAGTCAAACAAAATATATACCGATCTGTTTGGGTTTTTTGTTTTAGCACATTCATGAGATTAAAAACTCAATTGACTCTAGATTTATACTTTCAACAGTTTATATATATATTTGTTCAAGATGTCATCTTGAGATAGTTATGATTGCATGCAACACAGAACCCAAATCAATTATGAAAAATCATTAAAACAATGAATTATGAACAGCTCTGACATGGTTTAAAAGAAAGAAGAAAAAACATTCAGAATGGGTTTTTTGCTTGTTCCTATATTCTGTTATATCATTTGTTAATGCCTTATGTATTCAGTCTTGTATATGTATTGGTAATATGGTAACCTAAATTTACTTTTTGTAGTTTTTTAGGAGTAAAGATTACTTTTTTATCTATGGAGAGAGAACTTTCCAACTAACAGGCATTTAGCTTGTTTTTATTGTTTCTGTGCCTTCAGATTTGTGTGATAGAAAAACACTAGGTAGTGCATAATGTGCAGAGGTTTTATCAAAATGAAATTTCCCAGGCCTCCAACAAGCCATGTAGTGGAGGCAGTACAATTGTGAAAAAAACGTAATCTGGAGTGTAAAGCGAAGAAAATGATCTCTGTAGTGAGCAGGAAACGTGCCACGACAGCCAAAAACTGCTATACAGCTTCTTCGGATTTGTTGCAGCTACAGACAGTTACCGAAGATCCTTTCTGCACGCAGTGTCGCCATGCATGAGTCACAACAATACTGAATTTCCATTTTGGATAAAGTGTTTTGGAATTGAATGAGTATAAAACAGAGCAAGAACGGAAGTGTTAGTAATGTGTTATAATGGGCCAGTCGAAGTCCCAAACCTATATCAAATTGAGAATAGGAGGGAAGGGTAAAGGTTCACAGACGCTATAGTATTTATTTGAGTTTTAGCCTTTAGGCATGTGCACTGGTCCTATTAAAATACAAATCCACACCACGTTCAGATTGTTTTTAAGCTGCTCTGTCTCAAAAATAAACTGAAGCTCTTGGTTCATTCTCCTACATGTGGAAACGTTCAAGGCAATGTAATATATCCTCAGGTATGACCTGCACTATAAAGGCTCTGAAACCACTTGGGGGGGGGGGGTAAAACAAATAAATAAAACATGAATAAAAGTGGCTTATGAACACAAACACCTAAGCCTGTGGTAATCCAATTGAGAGGAGAAGCTGAAATCATCCTCAGCTCTTACCCCTCAACCACTTATTCACAAGTTTCTGTGATGGAAAAAAAAAATGCATAACATGGAGACAGCAGGAAAAAAAAATATGAAAAACAAATAAAATCGCTTTAGATAGCAGACCTCTTTCCATTTCAGCTCCTTGATGCTGAGCTTCACGGCTTCCAGGGAGGTCTTGGCTTTAGAGGAGTCCACCGTCACAGGTCTCCTCATTCTGGGAAGCTTGCATCCATCCTCGCTGCTCCTGGGTTCTCGCGCGCCTCCGTGGTTTCCGTTTCTCTCCGACTTGCCCTGCGGGATCTTCCCCGTCCGCTTGGTGTGGAGTGCCTGCTCACAGGTGGGACTGTTCAGGTTACTCCCGGCGGGAGCGGAGCCTGGAAATCCCTGCAATGGTTTCCCACAGGAATCCTTGCTGCTTCCTCTCCCCCTCTGGTTGGAAACGCCGCCGGCTGCATCCGTCCCAGCGGCGGCGACGCAGTCCTGTGAAGCGAAGGGAGACGAGTCGGGCATCTCTTCCCCGGGATCCCCTTCCTCCGTCGCCGCATCCGAGCTGAACCCTGACCTTTCCATGGTTATCGCTCATAGTGCGAAACGCGATGAGCGACGCCGCAGTGGGTCCGCTGACCGTAAAATACACATTTGTTTGTTTGATTTCTTTACTTTTTTAGCAGTTGCTTATCGGAGATATAACCGTTACCTACATCAGCGGGGAGGGAAACCATCAACGCAAGCTGACAGAGCTCATCTGCCAGTCACTATGGTAACCAGCTAGCGAGGCAGAGCTAATTCTGCAGCTAAAGAGAGGCGGCGGCAGCGCGGCGAGCTGCTGGCTGACAGTCGAAGCTGACGTTAGCATGTAAGGCTTCATTTAGCTTACAGCGACTCTTTGAGTTCTTGCTCTAAACTCGAGACAAACGTCGGCCTGCCAAGCTCAACGGACCAGGCAGGTTAGTGTCACGATAAGGCAGGCAGGCAGTCAGGCGCGTTACGGTCCCAGGGTTGCCGGATAGCGGAGCCTCCATCCTGTAGCCCCGCCCCCATCCGGTGGTCTGCGTCACCATACGCGTGATGCCGCGTTTTGGGGTAACTGGGAAAAAGAACTGCCTGCTTTACCTATTCAATTTCCAGGTTGCATTATGGGGGACTTTTAGATCGTATATGTTGGGGAATAAACAACAAGCGTAACCATGGCGACAGAGCGAGGAATATTGGGGAGAGAAAAAAGGGGTTTGGGTTCAGATGCGTTTGGAAATGTAATTGATTGACTCATGGTCGATGCAAGACAGCAGATAATTAATATAATTAATATAAATGCTCATCCGGCCCGATTAAGGCATTATTAGGGTGTCTGCAAATTTGTTTTGTTTTTAGTTTAGACAACAACAAATGATTGGCAACCATAGCGTTTTATCTTTAACAATTACCAACAAGGACCAGGGATTTTTTTTAGTATTGTGCAACATTTGGTGGCTCGCTTGCTACTCCAACTATTTCAGCCACACCAGTGTGTTTATAATCGCTTACAAAGGTTTTCATGTTTGAGCTGCCTCCTGCAAAACAGCTTATTGCTGCCACCTAGCGTCGTTTTACTTTATTGCATCCTGGCTGTGAGGGGAACATTGGGAAGTTTAGAAAGCTGCATGTTTCAAATTGTTTTTGTTTGTTTGTTTTGATTGTTTATTTTGTTTTAGAGTATTTTATGCATTGATTACATAAAAAAATAAACTTACAAAGTATGGGGTAATGTTTTCCTCCTGAGGTCTGCAGTCTTTAATTTTGTTTTTATGCATGACCTCCAGAGCCTTCCATTCACAGAGGACAAACAACCATACATGTACCTAAGGGCAGCTTAGAGAAACCCATCTATTTATTGACTATGTACACTTATTGTTGTCCATCAGAGGAAGTCAGAGCTCCCAGAGAGAACGCTTATTTGTAGCCCTTCCATAAGATAAGATAAGATAAGATAAGATAAGATAGACTTTAATGATCCCGGAGGAAATTGTTTTGCCAGGGTTACAGAGTATCAAATAACAATTAACACGACACACTCATCTCACATACAACACAGTACAGTACACAATCAACATATAACAATAACTACACTACTCCAAGTCAGATTCAAATTCAAAAATCCTTTATTAATCTGGAGGCAAAATTAAATGTTGTCTTAACCTATATCAGCAGAACTTCTTCAAAGATTTGTACAGACATTTCTGCTCTACTCTGGGGGAAAAAAAAAATTTGGCTGCATATTTACCTACAATAAATATAAAATGTGCCTTCTTTTTTTCTAATTACACATATGTAAACCTTTCATTCATAAAACATATTGAAATAGAGTTTTTATGGATTAGTAATTTATTTATTTATTTGAGTTTTATTTATTAGCATCAAAATAGGTCAAAAAAGGGCCCTGTTTTAAATCAGTCACATAGGACGGTTCAGAACCTCAACACCCCTACTTAGATTTCTTTTTAATTGGTTGTCTGGAAGGCAGTTTAAAAGCCAGTATGTTAAAACTGCTTAAATCAAACTTTAGTGAAGTCTCATTCATCAGAAACTTGCTTGCTGTATGACTAATTGTTAGTAAACAATGTAGTGGAATCGCATTTCTAGCCATTTCTCTTATCAGAAGTGGCAATCAGCAGGTAACTTCAGCGGCTCTTCCTAAGAATTATAAAAAAAGAAGAAAAAAATCAAAAACAGACGATTGGCTGCTAAATATCTGCTAAATAAAATACATGTTCTGTCAGGTTTACATGAAAAAAACATACATAATAATAAAAAAAAAAGTAATTTACCCCCCACTCTCCAATTCACAAAAATTACTTTGAATGACTAAATTGATCATTTCCTTACCCTATTTAAATTTTTATTTGCTAAATAGTGTCATATTTAATTTCCTGTTAAGGTAACCCCCTCACATCCAAGCAAAACACTTGGTATCAGCAGCTGCTGGGGGGAGTGGACTTCATCACACGTAAAAAAGAAGAGTAATCAAAATAAGTCGATTATATTAAGTTAGCTGATGAGCAGTGGGGGCTCCTGTCAAATATCTTGGGGGGGGGGTAAGGTAGCATTCCCCCCTCAACGTTGGACCCAGAGTCACGTCCTTGGCTCTCAGACTACCTCCTCGTAGGTAATGTTCTTGTGACTGTGACCAGGCCCTTTGCGTGTAGATTGAGGCTATGCGGTGTAATAAGAACCAACCATTAAGGCAACTTAAGACACAGTTCCACTTTATTTGCATAATGATAGAAAATTATAAAGTAAAGTAAAAATAGAAGACAAAAAATATATATAAACTTACACATGCAAATAAAAAGTTATGAGAAAACCACGATGACAAAAAAATAAATAAAATTAGAGAAATATGAAGAAAAAAAAAATTCAAAGCAAGCATAAAATATATTATATGCTTGGTTTCATAATTTGTTGAAACTATCCATCCATCAATCATCAAACCGGCTTATCCTTGTTTGGTCACGGGGGGTCTGCTGTCGACTATCTGCAGCTCACAATGGTAAAGAGGCAGGGGTCCAGACGGGACAGGTGGCCAGTCAATCGCAGGATATCAGAGACGGACAAGACTCACACGCACACTCACAAATGACAATGTAATGTTTTTAGACTGTGGGGGGTGGGGGAAGCCGGAGTACCCGGAGAGAACCCACGCATGCACAGGGAGAGCTTGCAAACTCCATGCAGAAAGACTGGAGGCGGAATCAAACCCAGAGTCTTCTTGCTGCAAGGCAACAGTGCTACCAAGTGCAGCCCCGTTTTTGCTTTTATTTCTTATTCGGCCAGTTTTGGTCCTCCATTCACCTGAGCTCTCAACAAATTTTCTACACTAGCCCGAACAGCAGCTTCTGCACAGAACACAGACTTCTTCACCGCCTGCTTTTTAAACTTGCCTAAAAAAAACAATAATAAATAAAAATAAATACATAAAATTAAAACAACTTTTATTGTGAGTCTTTCGTCATTATAGAGAAATTAATTGATATTAATAATTCCAATCAAATGCAATCAAATCCAGCCCAGGGCAAAAATGCACAGCAGCATCCAGTGTGGGTCCTTAGGCAAGACCCTTTGCGCTACTGCCTACCTGGCGCCTGCAAAATGGCTGCCTTGGTGTGGTGTACACCAAAAACAATTTCCTACGGGATCAATAAAGTATACATTATTATTATTATTACTCACACAATCGCAGCCTTCTGTTTACTTGTGTTCATCTTAGAAAAGAGAAGAGTGAGGACTTTTTCTTTTTCCTCCCAGGTGAGATCGGACCAGTAAACCTCCTTGTCGGGAGGATGAGGCCATTTTTTGGCTACGTCAATGTCAGAATAAAGTGGGTTGGTGCTGTTTGGACTTGGATGGAATGTGTGGATGGGGGGTAGTTTTGTCTTTCCCGCAATGCCGACTCTAAATCTCCGCTGGTAGTCTTGAAATGCCTCCTTTTTGGACCGCTTCCTCTCCTCAGCTATTTCCTTCCGGACATGATCCAGGGCTTCGTAGAAAAAAACCTCCATGTCTTTACGCTTCTCCACAATGGTTCTCGCCAGCTGCTTCACCTGAACGATCTCCTTATCTCGCATGGCGATGACCTTCTGCAGTTTGTCTATCTCGACCAGACAGGCCTGGATGGTGACGTGGTTTCTTTTGTCCTTCTCATCCATCCCCTCCATTTGTTTCTCCATTTTCTTCAGGGCCAGTTCCAGAGGAGGGGCCTCGGCCTTGGCTTCAGTGAGCATCTTTTTTTGAAGAGCTACCTCTGCAGTCCTTTTATCTAATGTTAATGTCAGAGTTTTATTGTCCACCGTCAGTGAGAGTTTGTCCTCATACACTGCTTTAAGCTGCTGCCTCAGATGCTCTATCTTAGCCAAGGCACTTTTTAGCTCTTCACTTAGTGAGTTTTTTTCCCCATGAACACGTTTTAATTTGTTTTCCATCTTGAATATAGCCCTTTCTTTTTCATGCTTTAATAGTCTTATCTCCACGTCATTGCATACATGGTTCCGTTCCTTTTCTTCTGCCTGTTGCACATAGAGGGCATATTTCTCATCCTTTTTCTTTAGGTTCTCTCTGTATTCGTCTTTAGATACCTGAATTTGCTTTCTCATGTTATCAAGCTTTTTCTTTATCCGACGCTCCGCTAAATTTTTCTCTATGATTTTCTCGTCAAACATTTTGAAATGGTGGTCCTTTTCATTTTCCCAGTCGAGTTTATCTTGTTTCGCCTGCCGTTCTTGCCTTTCGAGCTGTATCTCCAGCTTGTCGATCTTCCAGTCTCTTTCTCTTATTTCGTTCGCCAGCTCATTGGTGGTGCTAAAGTAGCATTGCTCTGACTCGATCAGCAGATCCTTTAACTCCTCTTTTTCGCTGATCATATTGTGGTGTGCATTTCGTAGTTGGGCTAATTGCTGCGCCATTTTCCTCAGCTTCAGCTCCCATAGATCAGAGTTGACTCCCACCATGTTGGATTTCTGCTCAGTTCCTTTTTTTAGCTCAGGTTTGATTTGCTTCGTAGTTTTCTTGTCTTTACCCTGCTTCGCTTTTTTGGGTGCCATGACGACTTTGAACGAAACACCCCTTTTTCTGCTGTTTTATCGTGTTCTTGAGCTGCCGTCCAGGGACGCTGAAACCCTGGAAACAAATGCTTCTTTATTGTACAGGTATAGTAAAAGTTCGGACATCCCCTTGAGGTCACAAGTGCTTCATCTGTGAGATCATTAAGGATAGGTCAGGGCCACATCACTGTGATGTCACGTGTCTGACATCATCTGTGAGGTCATACAGCAAGCAAAACGCCAGATCACATGACATAGCGACTAAAGCTCCGCCCACAGTTCTGGAATTATCGAGTCCACCTTCTTTCTGCGTATCAATTGTAAACAAACTGGAAATATGCAGTGCAAATGATCTTACAGGGCAATAGCAGGTTCTCTTTGACATTGTGGCATTTCTTATTTCTTAATTTTATTTCTCTTTGGGATAAAGTTTTTCTGATTTGATTGTTTGTAAAATTACTGGAGGCAACTTACCTGTACAAAGACACATGTTCTCTTAGGTAGGGCAGATAGGGATTAAGGAGTTTACAAATACAGTGTTGTGCTGCAATCACTGCTAAATATTGCGTATTAATTTGTATCATTTTTTTATTTTATTTTTTCAATTTGCATTTGATTAGATCATGTGCTTTTTTTTTTAAACAACAGAATTATTGGTGGTGAAACAAACAAACAAACAAACAAAAAAGAAACATTCAGGGTTATAATGAAATCCCACACAAAAGATTTACTATACAGTGTTGGTTGGGAAGGCGCTTTTTTTAAATTTTTATTATTATTGTATTTTTTAGTGAAAGCAGAGCCAAATAACTCAGACATGTACTTAAAAAAAAAACTTTTCTGTAGTTTGTCTTTAATTCACAATATCACTTTTTTTTAACAACAAAAACGAAATACATTGATATTAATTGTGCAAATTGATAAAAAAAATTATAAAAATAAGGCAAATTTATTTACAGACTGTGGAAAAAAATAAAAGAAACCACAAGAATCCCTGCAACACATATATACGACTTTAATCCAGGACAGGAAACTGGATTTGTAATAAAACGTTTTAGCTTCTAAACCAAAATACGGGTGAAATATTATTGTTCTACAATGTTAAACTATGTATTTTCAATAACTTATATTTAATTCAACAACATAAATGCAGAAAAGTAGCACAATGTGTAATCATAGCAGAAAGTAACCAACAACCGTACTTAATGCTTTATTTTTTTTATTTTTTTTACAACATAATGTAAAGCTGAACAACATTCAACCATGAATTTGGTCATAGGGCTGTTATTCAACATTAAGACATTTTTTAAATATTTACTTTTTACATCAGCGAGCTAAATTTATGTGTCCGGATCATCATACCTGGACTTCCACAAGGCCTCATTCTTGCCCCACTCCAATTACAAATCTAAATGCTACCCCTAGCTACGAAATAGAGCACAAAAACATTTATCATACCTATGTGGATGAAACAAAAGCTTGTATGCCAATGTCTCGCCAGCTAAAGTCTCTTAGTCATAAGGTCTGTTTCCAAAAAATGTGTGTACCTGTTGGCATATCCCAATTTTGTATTTGATCAATAGATACCTTGGAGACCAGGATGAAACTACATACTAAGTATTTATTTCAATCAATATGTTTTAAGGTGATCAGTGTCTCGGTACTTTTGTTTCGCAATACTCTTTTTGGGTATGCATACACCATGGCATAAACTCACTTGCCTTTATATATCTTAAAAAAATTCATCAGGGACTTCTTGTTTAACCACAAACACCTTCTGGACATCTGTAAAACTGTCTTAAAAAAATGCACAATGGTGACAAGTTTAGATGTTTATCACAAAAGCAAACCCTTTCCTAATTATTATTCATTTGACTCTCCATACAAGTAATCAGTTCTGTCAAATCTTCAATAGGTGACTTTCTATCCTGTGTGAGTATTCATGTGCTTTTTGACATTGGACCTGAATCGAAACGTTTTCCCACAAACGTCACAGCCAAAAGGCTTTTCCCCAGTGTGGATCCTCATGTGTTTCCTGAGGGTCGAGCTGTCGTTGAACATCGTGCCGCAAAAATCACAACCAAACGGCTTCTCTCCGGTGTGGATTCTGTTGTGCGAGCACAGCCTCTCCTTCCGGTTGAATGCTTTCCCACACACCTCACAGACAAACGGCTTCTCGCCCGTGTGGATTATTTTGTGCGTTGCAAGGTGCGCCTTTTGTTTGAACATCTTACCACAGACATCGCACTCCAGGGATTTTTCCAACGTGTGGATTCCCATGTGCCGGTTGAGGACAACCTTTTGGTGAAAGGTTTTACCGCAGACCAAACAACTGAATGGTTTGTCTATGGCGTGAATCCCCACGTGTCTGTTCAGGGTGGACTTGTTGATGAACGATTTGCCACAAACATCGCAGATGAACGACTGCTCTACTGCGTGGAGTCGTTTGTGCTTATGGAGACCGGACCTTTCCGTGAATGTTTTACCACATACATCGCAGCCATACGCTCTCTCTCTTGTGTGGACCAACATATGGCCGTTGAGGATAGACTTGTATATAAATGCTTTACCGCAAACGTCACAGCTGAATGGTTTCTCCCCCGTGTGAATTCTCTTGTGTTTATAAAGGTTTGACTTCTGGAAGAACGTCTTACCGCAGACATCACAACCGAAGGCCTTCTGTCCACTGTGGACACTCATATGTTTGCTAAGGGTTGAGCTGTCAATGTATGTTTTACCGCAAATATCACAGCTGAAGGTTTCCACTCCTTTGTGGGTCCGCCTATGTCTATAAAGATATGACCTCTGGTGGAACGATTTACCGCAAACGTCACAACCAAACGGCTTCTCCGCATCCATCATCTCTGCGTCTAAATTCGGCTTTCCAGTAAACCCTTTCTCACTGACCTGGAAGGTGCAACTTTTTTCTAAATGACCTTTCATGTGTTTCCTGAAAGACTCCTGGTAGAGGAACTGTTTACGGCAGATAGAACAGCAAAAAAATTTCCTGGCCGTGTTATATTCCACGTCATCGTTATCATGCGGTTCTCGCTCCGTCTCTACCTGCCAGTCGTCGTAATTGACGTCAAAATCGCTGCTGCCATTAGACGGGTGATCCTCTTCCTCATTCACACCGTTGAAAGGATCCGAGTCTCCATAGGTTGTAGCGAAGCTCCATTCATCGGGGACTTCTTCTTTAACCACAAACACCTTCTGGACATCTGTAAAAAAGTATACAACTCTAAAAAGTAATTAAACATCTATAACAAGAACAAGATCAACCGTAGACTCTATGAGCATTTGAAAAGTGGTTGTGTTACTAAGGTTCAGCTCAGCCAGACTCAAGGATTGCAAGTGAGGGCATTGCTTTTAAAGTCTTGCCACATATTGTCAACTGGATTTGCTACAGGTCTTGCTTTGATCTCAGGTAGCAGCGTTCAAGCAAATCACCGTAGTGACATCTGAATATTTCAGAAACAAATCCAAATATGGGGTGTTGCACTCAAAAATAAAGTGTACAGAAGAAGGCTAATTTGTCAATCCAAGGAAGTTCCAGTCCTGGCTGTGGTTGATCGATCAAATGAAACAAATATATATTTTAATTTTTTTAGAGCTTCTCAATTAAATGTAATGTGCTGTTTAACAAATAACAGAAAGAAAATAAAATTCAAATAAAAAGGCCATCTTTTCATAAATTAATGCAAAAAGAACAGTTGGATTTTGTAATAAATAGTTATTCAACAAATCCTCCATTGAAATGCATTAATGTGACAAAATGTTTAAAGATTTAGGTGCAATTAAGACGTTGTAAAGGCCAGGTTTGGTGGTAATATCACATTGAATAAGTTGTTCTTGACACATTCCCTTCCTCACACGGTCTTCCTGATTATACCCAGGATGGAAGTGAGTCGGATTTGGACCGGCAACTTTCTGGTCTGCGCCAAACGTTCTATACCACCCGAGCCGCTTCTACACATTCAGAATAACAGTTTTACACGATAAAAGTTACACACACACGTTACAAAATAAGGTATTCTTCATATGGGGGCGTGCGCTTTCGTCCCATTAGAAGCAGTGTGGTACTAACAACATCTAAAAAAAAATGTTTAGGAGTCGACATACCAGTTGCCACTGGACCAGCTGTGCCTTCCTCCTCTTCCTCCTTTATGTAAAGTCCTGTTTCTTTATCTCTTTTTCTAAAGCCTGGTTCCTCAGATGATTCTTCTTTGACCCCCGACAGCTGAAAGTCCTCTACAACATCTGCAAGGAACATTAAAAACCCCCACAACTTTGAGATTATCCATGCCAGCTCATACCATTCTTGTTTTGTTATTACATTTCCAGAACGTATTTCCTCTTAAACTGTATTAATAATGCAGAAATACTTTGGACCATGATTTTGTGTACAATTTTGGTGTTTTTTAAAAATATTCAAGGATCTGGTGTTTACATTTGCCAAATTTAAGTAAATATGACACTATAGGCTATTTTATGTACCTCAAAATGTTACGTTATGGTATTATTCAAGGTTAAACGGAGAGGTGAAGAAAAATTGTGGTTCATTTTGATTATGATTGGAAAATACATTTAGTTTGGCTCAGATAGGCCCTTTGTTCTAAACACAAGATCAAGCAAATATGTTTACATACTAATAACTGCTTCAGCCACAAAGGATTTACTATGGTTGGGAAGGCGTTTTTTTATTTTATTTATTTGTGAAAGCAGAGTCAAACAACTCAGACATGTACTTTTTTAAACGCTTAAAAAAAAAAGAAACATTCACAATATTTTTTTTTTTTTTTTTAAACAAAAACAAAATACATTGATAAATATTGTGCAAATTGATAAAAACATATATATATTAGATATATTAGGCTAATTTATTTACAAACTGTGGCAGAAATAAACAAAACCATAAGAATCACTGCAGCGCATAAATACGGCTTTAATCCAGGACAGAAAAGTGAATATGTAACAAAACCTTTTAGCACAAATACTTGAATTTGTGACTCCGATTTCTCATACCTCTTTTTGCAGCAAACTAATTAGTCCAAAGTTTATTCTAATAAAGGTAAACCTAAAAAAGCCACAGAAAAGGAGTAATAAGCATGAAATTTATCAGTGTTATTTCCATCCCATGATTTTTTTTAGTATCGAGCAGCCCTACAAGGGCCCTGCACAGGATAGTGAAAGGAGTTCAATTTAAACTGAATTCCTAGTTTGATTTTCTCTAAATGGTTTCAACGAAGAAATATATTTAGCCTTGATGTCTTTTAAATAAAAGTTTTAGTGTTTTAAAAAAAAACTAGCAGAGAATATCTTTGTGCAACATTTCAATTACCGGACAATGCTACTTTCCTGATACTATCATAAGAAAGCTTTGTTCTGATCTCAGTTTGAACGATTACATAAATAGTCTCCCGATAGTGACAAAGTTATGTAGTAGATAATTATAAAAATTGTATTCAAATTGAAAATAATTAAGCGGTCCTTCAAGGTTTGCAGTGAGATGCTACAGATCTTTTATAAGTCTGTTGTTGAGAGTGTAATCTCTTCTGGGGGAGAAGCATCAGAGCTGGGGACTCAAAAAGCTGATAAAGAAAGCTTGTTTTGTTCTGGGGAAAACCATGGAACCAGTGTAGAGAATAAATGTAATTATGGAAAACCAGGATCATCCCCATCATCCAGAGACTTCTACACATTCATTGTATTACAGACCACTACGGGAAACCCCTTCTGCCCACCGCCATCCGTATCTACAATAACTTTTTGCAACAGCTTAAATAATACAAGGTAGAACTTAATTTCCATTTGTGAATTGAATTCAGTTACCGTTGGTGTCATCATCAGGGTCCTGATGGTCCAGGCCAGAGGACCACTCATCTGTGTCTTCGGTTTTAACCACAAACAGCTGGTCGACATCTGCAGGGAAAATTCATATATGATTACTTGCACAACATTGACTCTATGATCTCACAAGCCACATACGTAACAGAGGAAACTAATGAATAAAACATTAAATATGAGGGTGTATATTAAAAACATACCAGAAATAAAAATAAAAAAATCAAGAAAAACCTTCTTGAAAAAATATCCATATAACTTAAACATATGACCTTTTTTAGTAGATTACAGTTCCTAACACCCAGACACAGACATGTAAAAACATTCAAAGAAATAGTATCGTTTTTTATTTCTTTAGTTTTAGCACAATGAATATTTCGGAAATCCGTCTTTAGTTCATCAGAATTTGTTCTTAGAGGTACAAAAATAAAAACTATGTTACATAATTGTTTTTGGTTTTTTTTAAGACAAGCTCTGGTGGCACAATTATTAGTACCAATATTAACCCCTTTCGAATCAATGTCACTAAAATTGTGTTTTATAGTTCCAGCTTACATTTCTATTAAAGCTCAACAACCAACACATCCATAATGGCCTCATGTTCCAATTAAGTAAGTGGATTACCGGTGGCGAGTGGACTGCTCGGGAATTCCTCTCCCTCCTCGTGGTCAATGAAAACTTCTGGGTCCTGATGGTTCGTGATGGAGGATTTGTTTTCCATCAGGCTCATCTTGTTTAGTTTGGACACCAACCGTTGGATGTCTGCAGGACAAACGGACATCCAAATTTACTCGCTGGAAAGGAAAAGTTAACCAAAGTATAACATTGGTGACCTGATTAGTTTCGAGCTAATAAATGGCTGGAACGATGACACCGATGGAAACATCTTCAGCCTATTGGCCACTAACTTGTCACGGATTTGATTACATCTTAACAAACCTGGATGAATCTGTCAAGGTTTCACATCGCTGCACGCTTTATACGGATGACAAACAATTAACCAAAACATCTGGGTACAACATGAGGTCTATGTCTAGTATAAGCATTTGTATCCCAGTTGTTGCGGTGGATTTTACACTAGATACCAAGTTTATAGGTTTCTACAGTTTTCAGTTATAGACTTAGCAAATACGATGGGGTGTGTCTCTACTGTTGACACGACTCTTTCGTCAAAACCAAGACATTCTCAAACGATCATCATCATCATCATCATCGTTTAAGTCTCATTAGCACATCTGGCAACCAGGAGATCGTTACCACTGTCGCTTCGTGTGGCGCTGCAAATATTGCGTTGCCATTTTGTCTTAGCGTGGTTATTACCAGTGCAAGTCCTTGTAGTTAAAGCAGCAGCCCTGATCTTTAGTATCCTCGTTGTTGTCTTGGTTGTTTGCTGTTGTCACGTCGGAGTCACTGCCGAAGTCATAGGCGCAGCGAAAGCGGCGGCGGCAGCAACCGAGGTGTGTAAAACAAGCGCCCCACGCTAAAAACATCTACGGTACATGACGGAATTTGGTCACAAGAGTCCAAAATAAGCAGGAAATGTAGCGCTGACCATATCATTTACACCACTAATCGCTATTTTCCCGTTTTCTCGTTCTCTGTACGTGATTACTGACAGGGAAGGGACGCCGCCATCTAAAGTGTTCCATGGTCTCGCGATACTTTTGGCATCATGCGTCAACGTCGTCGCCATGTTGGGAGTGGCATCCATAAAATCTCACATATGAAAACATACAAAAGGCTTTACAGTTAAGCATTTGTTGCGCGGGGTTCTTCTACGTGATAAAGCAAAATTTAAAAACTACACGGTGAAAAAAAAAAAAGATGCATGTTTCTATTTCTATCCATATTATGTGGTATTAACCTCTATTAATTATAGTAGCTGCATTTATGCCTAATCCAGACACGTACCCAAACCCTCGCAAGTATGCTCCTAACCTTAAATTTAACAAACACATAATCCACAATATACCTCTTATCGTAACCCTACAAAACCCACCACAAGGTATCAATCAAAAGAAAAGAGGATCACCATGATCAGGAGAGCCTTCCAATCGTAATACTGCAGTTTAGAGTTTGACTAGTTTTAGTGTGCATGGATTAACAACAAGAAAACTAAAGGAAATATTGACTAGACAAAACAACGAAAGGAACACAGGTTTACTTTTATGCTCTGTAAATAAAGCGTTGAATGATCACACATCAGCTTTGAAAGTGGTGGCTGTGGGGGTCAGGGAGAATATACTGGAGTGCAGTTAAAGCTTTTCTCATGCAGTAAACGAAGAGACCCAAAGCAAAGACACTGGAATAGTTTGTGTTAGGTGTTGCCCTAATCCTTTTTGGCAATATTACATCTTTATAAAGGACGGAAATGATTCATATCATGCCAACTACATTAATAAAAAATAAAAACTCCTTCTCCTTCTCAAATTTAATCTTATACTATGTTGATCCGTTTTCTTTTAATGAAGTTTCCTGAAGCCTATGACTTTGAGACTCAGTCAGCTCTCCTGCTGCTGATTGGATTTTATCAGGGTTTATGAACAGCTTTGTGCTGAGCCAGCACAGCAGGTGTTTCCCCCAGTTAAACTACAGTTACTTTCATTTTTTTACCTGGTATGTCCAGTCTCTTTTTATGCCTACAAGCAATTATTTCCCCACACGAGTAATAGCTGCTGGATTCTACCTACTCCATCATATTTTTTGCCTCTTTTGATGCTCAGATTTACCATGTCTAAGTAGATAAATCCATTAAGGTTTTGCTCTCTGATTTTGGTGATTTGGTAATATAAGAAATTTAAAATATCTATCTTAAAAATTGACAATAGATTTGGAGTTGGCAAACAGTCATACTAAAGATTACAAATCTTATGTTTTTAATAACAACTAAACCTTGTGTTTTACCAGAATGTCAGCCATTAAAAAAACTTCATATCAGTAAAAACATGCAATATTGTCACATGGAAAAACAACTTCAGATACAGAAACAGTGTCTTTATTTTAATAAATCATGATAATATAAAAAAGAAAAAATATATCAGTTAAAAACCGTAAAACTTTACAGAAGATTTCCTAAAGACCTCATAAAATAGTCTGTGGCTCAGTGGTTCTTGTTTGAATGATGTTTATGGTCTAAGTGGCTTTGATTCGAGGCCTCTATCAGATGGAATGGCATCATTATCAATTTCATTTATGTTTGAATGTGATCCTGGGAAGTATTTGCAAACTGTTTTTGCATACGGGTTGGTGTTTGAAGGGAGCTAGAAAACAACTGAGACCTAACATTGTATAAAAAAGAGGACTTTTGGAGAAACTGAAGAAATAAAAATGGAAGTAACTTATAGTTAACTGTATCTCTGCTTTCTATTATAAGTAAAAGTACACATATTTTGGTGTAATAAATTGAAAACAAATAAAACATGACACTTTACTGCAGAATAGCATAGGAGGCTCCAGATTCAAAGGTCGCAGGTTTGATTCCACCATTTGAACATGACGTCTGCAAGACAAGAGCTGTGTGTCATCAAATTTTACAAATATTACTTCTATAGTAATTTTTACTATAAAGTACTGCAATAATGTAACCACCTACAAAGAATGAATTTGCATGTTTGCAGAAAAAATTGAAGTCACTGCACTGAAATGTTACAAATTTATTAAGACGTTCACACACACAAACAATTAAACCAGAAAACCTGGTTAAAAATAATACAAAATAAATTACATGATAAGTAACTCAAGTAAAAGCAACTGAATGAACAAATATGGAAAATAATAAAAAAATATATGAAATATTACAATAAAACTAACAAGAGTACAATAATAACGTTGAATAAAAAGGTAAATAAAACAGAGTAAAATTTGTCAAATGAACAGAATAAACAAATAAAGACATATCTTTTGAAAATATTTACGTTACTATTGACATTGTATGACTGTTTTTTTTTTCTATTGCATCTCCTCCATCCATTCCTCCAGAGGCACTGTGCAATTCTTAGGACAGTATCTGTTGGCGTAATACTGCCCATGACAGTTTTCCTGAGTAAGCGGTAGTTGGCACTGATAGCATTGGTTTCTTTTCACTGTACGTGTGTAAGCTCTCCGGGTCTGTGCTGGTAAGGACAGGGGGCCAGACGGCGAGATATGTTCGTTCCCAGTTGGGGTAACATGCACAATGGGGCCAAGTACAGGAGCTAGAGAAGGTGGCTGACAGAATAACTGGCTCTGAGATGCTGAGTTCCACTAATCCACTGCTTGTCCAACTCTACTATGGGGTAAGTGGTACTGATGGTGAGGACCAAGCGGTTAAGGTACTGTAGGTGGGCACACTTTGACCATTGGAAGAGGCCTGGCAGCAAAAGGGACAGTGTCAGTGAGGATGAGCCCTTGCATCGGAATGCTACTCCCCTGCCTCTTCTTGTGCCACTGAGTCAGTTTTGTTTGATTAAGATCAAACAACTACAGAGTAGTGCTCTGCATCACGGTGGCATTCCCAAGTACAAGTTGCCTGATCTTTCTGAAGTCAGTCAAGATCAGGCTCCATCTCGTGTGGCTGTAACTGTTCTGTTTCTGGGGGCTTTTGTGAATATTACAAAGCTTGACACATATTGACTCTACAAGACGACTACAGTCTAGCCACTGGGCAGGAGGTCCAGAGGAGGGTATCGCACAGCATGTTTGGCTGTCCACGCCAGGTGTAAATTCAGGTTTCTTTTTAGAGATCCTGAAGAGACCTGTAATGAGGGGCATATGGTGACGTGCAGCATATGCCACCCGTTGGTCATAAGGGAGAAGGTTCTGCCAAAGTACAATTATAGTACTGGCCTGGTGATTGCTAAGAGTTAGGCCAGTTTCTGTCCTCAGGTCCACCAAGTATTCTGCCAGGCTGTCCACTCTGTCCATCCCAGGGACCCCAAGCTCATTAACAGCCCGGAAAAGATGTAGGAGTATATGTCAAAATAAAAAATCAATAGCACAACCTAAAAAGTACAACTCTCACAGTCCAAAAGTCACAAAACACTACTATTGAATGGTGTCTTTCTCAGAAGAATCGCCTGATGCTGCTGTAATGTGTCACAACAGCAGCTGATGTTAAACAGAAAACAGGCTGTGAAGAAACTTCACAGCAACATCAGGTGACCCGGCAGATGCAGTCAAAACATGTCGATGTAGTGCACAAACACTCTCATTTATATCCATCTGTCTGATTAGGAGAACACTGCTAATTAACAGACGAAATCAAAATTAACTGAACTGAACTAAGACTTACCGTCTGCTGCACAGGTGCTGCTGGGGACAGGGTAGGTGTACCAGAAGGACCAACAGATGCTGCGGACGGAGTGGCTGGTAATATGATGAGCAGAAGGGCAGAGACTTTGGTGCCCGGTGTTGGTCCTGAGGGGATGCTGTGCTCAATCTGTGAGATGTAGCAAGACAATAATTAATATCAATGATATGTAATGCACTAATAAGCAGGACAATAAGACCACTGACACCTGTTTGATGCGAAGACTAACCAATTGTTTCTTTGGGAATGCTGGGCTGGCAGTGGTCATTCTTGACCCAGCTGTGGCTGTAGTTTGAGCAGCAGAGGCAGTCCTTTTGAGGGCTGCCGAGAGAGGAAGGCCAAAGGCTGCACTTTTGATACTAACTGACTGGCCATGCGAAAGCTGAGCCTGAAAAAAATGAAAGAAAGAAACACTTATTACATTATATTACCAGTGCCACATATATCTGGGAGGCTGGTTGGGGTATAAAGTGCGGACTCATGCACAAGCTGTAGAATGCAATATGGTGATATGGCAATTATAGAATTGGACTTTTTGCTCCACTTTTATTTGATTATTACTTTATTAGCATTTTTACTATAATTACAATTTTATTATTATTACCAGTTGTTGTTCAGGTGCTGTTGAGGTGGAAACTGCAGGAACAGGAGTGGGGTAGAGAGAGGTGGGAGTAGAAGTGCGAGCTAAGCTGGTGGTGACAGGGGCTGGGTATAGAATAATAAAAGGGAAAATCACTTTCAGACTGTGCAATAAAAAGATTAGGATAGAGTGAACATAGTAAATAGGTTGATCAGGATGAAAGCTTAAACTCACCTGTGTAAACAGCAGGTGGCTTAGAAGATGGGACAAGGTGCCTTCCTTAGACCTTGTCACTGAAGGTGTTATAACATCCAACAAGGTCTCCAGAATAACTCAGCAGTGGGGCAGACTTGACTGCTAGAGATGCAGCTTCTCGGTCCTGATTCCACCTGTTCAGCCCTTCCAGGAGGTACGGCTGGAAATTCAAGCTGTTGACACTCATTCCTTAAGAAAGTAGAAAAGTAAAAACACAACGATACATTTATTCATTGTCTTTGGTCATCTGTAAATGTTCAATTCTGCCACAGTTTCCAGGATAATGGTAATGACAACAGAATTACTTTGTTAAAATATCCTACTCATGAATAATGATTTATACAAACCTGGAATTAACCTGTTGACATAGAGGTGAAAGGATTCCAATGATGTGGACCGTCTGGCACACCTGTATTTTGGCAGGACAATCCCTGCCTTGGTGGTGCTGCCTGTCTGGATGTAAAGAAGCACGCCTGGTTCGTCCTTTATGCATTTCACGTTCCTCTGCTGGATTTGCCAGATGTGCTGCATCCTTTTCTTGTCCAAAAGAGGAACACCCAAGAAAATCCCTTCCCTTTGCCCCCATCAGTTCATTGAGGAGTTGCCGCGCTCTTGTCGGCCTCAGACACTGGAGTGCCAGCTCGTCTTTGGTGATATTCTGATTGACAAGAGTGTCTGTAATGCCAGGGACACCTTCCTGCCTCAGCTGCTCCCACTTGGCCTGATGCAGCAAATCAATATCCTCTCTGTCCCACTCAAAGATGAAAATGAGAGCTTCGCCATGAAGACAGGGAACAAAGGATGGGTATCTTTTGTACACCCAGATGCCAGTGGGCGCATGAAATGGTAGATGTCCAGCTTGACTATCAAGTCCATCCACCCACCAAATCTCTGCTTTAGCTTCGTCTGCCCTTTGCCCTCCCGACAACAGTCACAGGTAACGTAAAGCAGCTGAGGTGGCGTCACACCGCCATTACTGTACCTACAGATGAGGCCAGTTGCCATTATGTCCAGGGCAGGACCATCTTAAACAAACAGGAAACTTATTAGGATTTGCCCTCTATCATTGCTTACAGCTGTAAGCCACAAGGCTGTCCCTTTAGTGATGCCTGAGAGCTTCTTGGTGATCTGAAACACCACAGAAATCACAGTGAATGCCTAACGAAATAGTTGAATTTGTATGTGAGCACCAGGGTAATATTTTACAGCATTACCTTATTTGTGGAGACAATTTTTAGGATGCTCCCAAAGGTGGACGTTATGCTGGCTTTGATGTGGTCCAGCCTGCTCAAAATGTCTCGCCCATAGACAGTCAGCATCCAACTGTGTGATGGACATCTACAGGGTAAGGAGGATCCTGAAATCTCACAGGGAGAAGGCTTGGCCTGGCAGCAAAGTCAGAGCAGGCTCCCAGTTAACGGCAGAGGCGCTTAAGCCATTTCTCGCTTTGGGTCTTCTTCAGCTGTCTGACCAAGTGAGTGGGACTGTTTCCAAGTGCCCTCTCCCTCAGAAAACGGATCACACGCACATCACAAGCAAATCTGTAAAAAACAAAAGAAAACGAGAGGAAAAATGAGACAAACATTAAAATCCTCTAATTTCTTGATAACAAACTAAGCAAATTTGTCTATGTATACTTACAGGGCAGGTCAGCCTGACCTTCCACAGGTGGTATGGCATCCACAAGAGAAGACGGTTGTGGAAAAAGCGCTCCGGAGTGGGGACCTGATGGTAGATGAGGGATGGCTCTGGTGGATCATACCACAGTTTCAGGTCTGTGTGTAGATACTGGTTTTTCCACAGGGATGTTGAAATCCAAATCCAAATCTGATCTTGAGTTGGAATGGTCTTCAGCAGCTTTGTTGGCATCCAAGCAATTTCTGAAACAGGTGGAATCTCCACATTTCCAGGCAATGGTGGGGTCAGGGCAGCAGAGGGGTCTCCAGAGGAGATACAGCAGGAGAAGTAAATACATACGTAAATGTGATAATAATCTACTCAACAGCAGTTCCTGTTCCATCTTCTTACAACTGTAGCAGAGGATCGCAGAATGAAAGAAGGTGGGCTCAGTACAGGAACAGGAGATGGAGGAAGAGACAGAGGAGAAATGGTCTGCACAAAAACTTTGGGACTGCGGCCAGTTGGCAACATTTTTCTTTTGGTGGGGCTTTTGCTGGGGTTGGACGCATCAGAGGTCTAAAGAACTAAAAAGAATGAAATAGCAGTCAATAAAACCCAGATAATTTCAACATAAAATGAATGTATTAGTGCTACTATAGTTACTATAGTGTAGATATTTTTTTAAATCAAAGTCAACCTATGTATCATTCTTGCCACGTCTAACTGAAGAGAGGACCCCAGAGCAGAGATGAACGCAAAGAAGACAGTTCTTGGTCTTCAAACAAAAGTCTTTATCTGAAAATGTTGCAAGCAGGAAAACATGTAATCCACAAAAACAAAAAGGTAATCCAAAACGTTAACGTGGCACAGCACAACATTCCATAAGGTAGCCCTGGTGCACAGAACTCCAAGTGCGTATACAACAATCTGGCAACTGACACAGCCATCACCCAATATTTAAACAAAGGAATATGAAATACAAACAGAAAAAATCTGCGTGCGTGAGTGCACCAGCCGGCAGGAGAAAAACCAAAGAAAAAACCTACTCCGGACCAGGAGTCGCTGCGGAGGCTTTGACAATTCTCTCTACAATACACTAGAAAAATGCTCCCCAGGCAAATTTACGTTTGGCTTTAAGATGGCACCATGAGAGCCTCCAAACCGTAGCTTTACATATTGACAAAAGAACTTAACTGTGGGTTTGTATATTTTATATAGTTGAGTAGATTAATAATATTAATATAAATAGCAGCATTAGTAAATCATCATTACTTAATGATGTCACAGACAAAATTAGTCTTCTAGGTTCACCACCAGTTAAGACATCCTTTGGTGGTGGTTGTGGTGAACCTGCAGATGAGGTTCCTATCTGATGCATCTCCTGAATGCACCGTGACAGGGAGCGAACTCGGTGGCTACAGGAGTGGACAAGATCGAAAAACATTGTAATACCACAGAATTCCAACACCAGTACATCATAATTGTACGAGAGACTTTGGATACCTTCTTTGCGTGGAAACTACAGTTACAGCTCTGTGCACCTCCTAACAGTGACATTCGTCCAATCATCTGTAGTGGACATTTCTCAACCTGTATTGTTTGACAGCAAATAAGACAGTATTTCCTTTGAATATATCATAGCTTTAAAATTAGTATGATGCATATTTCACTCTGCGCAGGCATATATACCACCTTTTCTGCTGGTCTGTTTCCAGCCTCAGAGGACAAACGCCTGAGGCAGCACATTTCTTTAGGCGTGCACTATTTTTAACATACAAATATACTGTACATATATTTATGCACACACACAAGTCATTACTTGCACACAAACACACAGCTAATTACGAAATAATAGCAGTAGCCTACAACTTATAAAAACATGTCAACAGAAGTAAATGCAGGTTTCATTCATACCAGAGGTTTTTAATCAACTAATACTATCAGCAGCAGAAATTCAAATTCAAAAATACTTTACTGATCCCCAAAGGTAAATTAAGTTTGTGAAAACTTTAGTTAACATTATACAGATTTAATTCATACTGTTATACTAAAAGTGCATAAGAACATACTTATACCCACGTTATACCAATATCAGAGTGGGGTGGGGGAGGGGTACAGGAGCCTTCAGGTATTAAAAGTTTGAAAGAAGTCACAACAAATTTAAATACAAGTCACGTTTGAAAACACAAAGAAAAACTAACGTCAACGTCGTTACTTTTAAAGTCATTTTTTTCTTTACAGTGTAGCATTAATATCTGGCTAGCTATCTGGCAAGTTGACTCAATACAATCTTATGACGAGTGTATTTCGTTTTGCGGTGATAAAAAAAACTATGATGCATATTTCAACCAAACGGCGTCAATGAGATAGTTGAAAGAATAAAATTATATATTGGTCCAACTTTACAGCAAAATAGCACCTCAAACTACAGTCTTTTTATTTTTTTAATTTATGTGTATTTCCTGAGCACTTTCTGAGTGAATTGTGATAAATTGTTCCTAGTTTATGCATAACATTATTACTAACATTTGAGAATCAATAGCAGCTCATATTTATTCACAGCAAAAGACCATAGATCTTATCTGTTTTTAAATAACCAAATATTTATGTCAACAACAAAAAGACAGTGAATTCCACAATTTCTAACTTCCAGCATTTATGATTTTAAATAGTTGATATTTTTAATCAACAAAAAAACCTACTACAACAACAAACATACTACCAAAAATGTTCTATCCTCACTAAATGAAATAAAGAACCCTCTGAAATAAAGGTCTACAACAGAAGTAACTATATGCAATGTGTAATGTTTGTAATTATATAAAATAAATTTTTGAAACCTGCTTAATCCAAACCTACAGATGGATCCAACCGAAATGCACGTGAAAAAATAAAAATAAAATTGGATAAATGATTTTAAACTGGTTATATTTTCTTTTTAATTTGTTCAAGCCACAGCTTCTTACTTAGAGTTTCAACAGAGGGACAATAAACTTGCCCTCTATATTGGCTGTGTCCTGTATAACCAATTCTAAACTGCACGCACTTTTTGCATGTGTTGCGCAAAACTTTGCGGGTCAGCTTTCGGGGTGCTTTAGATTGAGAGCAGGCTGCTCTGGGAGCTTGAGCAGGAGCCAGAGGAGAGCCCAGAACAGGAACCATTGGAGCAATTGCCAGCAGCTGAGGCCTTTTGTGTGGAGCAGGGATAAGCTGCCGCAGTCCTGATTGATTTGTTCCATTACCAAATTGCAGCTTTCTTTTTAATTTTGCCTGTCCCACAGTGTTAGCTGGTAGAGTGTAAACATGCATTGGTCCTGAATGTGGTATGGCAGAATGGGGACGTGTATTGGCGGGGAGAAGTGGGTCAGCAGCTACAGAAAACTGGCTAGGAAAGTTTAGCCCTTGTTGCACCAAAGCCGTTTCCTGCCTTTTCACCCTTTTGTTATGCCACTGAACCAGGGTGGCGTAGCTCACATCAACCAGCTGCAATGTAGTCTGCTGCATGACTGCTCCGATTGCTATAATGAGCCGTTTGATCTTTCTGTAGTCCTGAAGGATCAGATCCCATCTTGACACTGTGCTTGTCCCTTTTTTTTGGGGACTACGGTGGATGCTACAAAGGCAAAGGAAGACGGTCCCCACCAGGCGGCAGCAGTCTGGTCACTGGGCAGATGGGGCTTTGGTGGTTAAGGCATGACGCTGCACACTTTCCACCCCAGGGGTAAATTCCTGCCTCCTTTTGGGGGACCTAAACCTCCCAGTGTTCTGTTTGTCATGGTGCCTAGCAGCAAATACCACCCCCTGCTTGTCAAAGTCCAGCAGGTTCTGCCACAGAGCAACAATGCTGCTCACTTAAAAAGGGTAATAACACAGTTGAACATGAGGACACAGCAATATGTGGTGTTGCAGAGGACACAGCAAGTAAATTGAAGAGTTTGCATAATAGTGCATGTATGCAGCATGCTAAAAACACGTTACTGACCTCCTTGTTACTCAACACCAGGGAAGTTTTGTTCCTCAGCTCCACCAGATACTCAACCAAGCTGTCCACTTTGTCCAGGCCCGGTACACCTGACCCATTTAAACCCCAAGAAACAAAAACAACAGAACAGACATTAGTTAAATGACATTTTGTTTAAGTTTTCTTTTATTTATCTATTATTTTACAGTTTACTACGTAGTCATACCTTTGACATATGGCAAGCTATGGCAGGGTGGGTTGAGGCTGCAAGCTGTGCGGTGGCAGCAGGCTGGGTAGAGGGAGCAGGATGGGTAGAAGTCCTGATACCAGGAAGTCCAGAGCATCCTCATCCATTAAGCCTTCATCTTCCTCTCCTTCACTTGGATCCACATCTTCCAGAAGATCGTCAGTCTCTTCCGAGTCAGGCTGTGGTTTTAGAGGCCTGCCCGTTTGACTTAACAGGTAGTCAACACCCAGCAGCTCACCTATGGAAACCCCCCCCCCCAAAAAACACACACATAGTAAAGAAGTTCTTCATTCTTTATATATAGTAGTGACTCAGTCATACAATAGTTTAACTGAACAGTGCTTTTTTTTCCTTTACAGATATCATGTTGAAATACCTGTGTATTTTGCTGGAGGTGTGAAATTCGGGACATATTCTCGTCCAAGCACCTTCAGGCTGTTGTTATTGATACATCTTGTTATGTCTCCAGCATATGTGAGAAGACACGATAGCTTGCTGGTCACTGCTGCAGTGCCCCGATCTTGGTTCCACCTGTTAAGAACTTCAGGAGATAGAGCTGAAAATTCAGCACATTTGCACTGGTTCCTGAGAGAAACACAAAAAAACAAAATATTTATGCCTTATAAAAGTTGCTGGATGATCCAGTTTTGATATCAAATCATGTAGAGGGACTTACCAGGAATAAAACTATACAGATGGCAGTGAAATGACTCAGCGGTACAGCGGTAGCTGGTGACCATGATGCCACTCTTGTTAATGCTGCCGATTTCAGTGTACAGCTGAATCCCTGGAACATCCTGGATGCATTTTACGTGCCGTTTGTGCACACGAGATCACTTCACCTCACTTCATCCAGCAGAGGAACACCCATCAGGTATCTCCCCTTTGGACCCCTCAGCTCCTTCAGCAGCCGTTCTATTTGTACTACAGTAGCTTCCTCTCCCAGAGTCCTGCTACGGCATAAAGTACTCAACTCTTTTTTAGTTATTTGGCTGTCCACCGTGGAGCGGCTCATACCAGGTCTCTGTTCTTGTTGGAGCTGCTTTGCTTTTGATCTCCGGAAGAGGTCGAGGTCCCCTGCATCCAACTCAAAGATGCACGAGGACAGGGTCCTCAGGAAAGCAGGATACAGGGGATGAGCATCCGTGGTGCATCCCACAGCTAGTCGCTGCATGAAATGCCGAATATCCAGTCGAATGTGGAGATCTGGCCACTCCCCAAACCTGGCCTGCAGCTTGCTCAGCCCCTCAGTCACACAGCAGCCGCAGTCCACATAAAGCAACTTGGGAGGTGCAACCCAGCCTTGCGGTACCACTCCACTAGGCCGGCAGCCATCCTGTCCAGTCCGGGACCCTCCCGCACTGACAGGACACTATTTAAAACTTGGCCCAACTCGTTGCCCACAGAAGAAATCCAAAGAGCTGTTCCTTGGCCGTGTCCTGCCAGCCTCTTCGTAATCAACAATTAAGAATGCGATAATAAATCTTGTCTATAGACACAACTGTGTAGCACAGACTTCATTGCATTTTTAATTTACTTTAAACAATAAGCATTTCACAAATAAGGAATAAAACAGGTTTAGTTGTTTGTGAAAGTGGAAGAAGTGGGTGGGCAGAAGACCCCTTCTGCCCACCACCATCAGTATCTACAATAACTTTTTGCATGAGGTTAAAAATAATAAAAGTAAGAACTTAATTTCCATTTGGGAATTGAATGAAATAACCGGTGGGGAGTGGACTGCTCGAGAGCTCTCCCTTTGTGTCATCAGTCCAGGGGACCACTCATCTGTGTCTTGGTTTTAACCACAAACAACTGGTCGACATCTGCAGGGAAAAAAATTCATATAAGACATTGACTCTATGACCTCATAAGCCACATACGTTACACAGGAAACTAATGATTAAAACATTAAATATGATGAATGATTATGGTTTTTTCCCCAAGACATATTAAAAACATAACAGTAGTAAAAGACATCAAGAATAACATTTAAAAAAATACCCATAAAACTAAAATATATGAGTTTGTTTGTTGGATAAAGCTCCTAACACCAAGACAGCTGGTTGACAACTGCAGGGAAAATTCATATAAAAAGCATTTCTTGCACAACATTGATCTCACAAGCCACATAGGTCATGGCAGACGGCTGTTCGTACAGAGCCAGGTTCTGCTGGAGGTTTCTTCCTGTTAAAGGGGAGTTTTTCTTCTCCACAGTCGCTACATGCATGGTCAGTGTCAAGTTCTCCTGTAAATTTTGCAGCTTCCCCACTTGACAGGGATGGACTCCTCTACACAGACTTTAGCAACTGGATTCCCCTCAAAGGACCAAATAGTTTTATTCCTTATCCACCATTTATTTATTCTTGTATCATCGTACTTCTTTACAGTTGGACCCAGGCAGGTAAAAACCTTTACACAACCAAAAAATAAATACATTTACTAATTCATATTTCTAAATGTACATAAATTAAATTTACTTAGACTTCAAAGCAAATACTAAGCAAATCATTTACATAATACTGAGTGAATCACCATAATTTAACCCAGTGTGATTAAAGTCAAATAAACAAAATATCTAGCTTATTAACTTTAAAGTGCATCATATTAATAGTTACATTTTAAGTGTTTACTTACTAATCAAGTTATTTTAGAAATATATAAATACTTCAAAGTTATTTATTGTAATTTAATGATCAATTAATAAATAATTTTATTACACTTTTTAATTATTGTGGCTCAGTTGTCCTTGTTTGCACCGACGTAATTTTTTTTGGGGGGGGCACAGGGGACATGTCCCCTGCACTTTTTCAAATGTCCGATTTGGTCCCCTCCACTTTTTACTGTCCAAAAACAGTAAAATTGTCAGCACTAGGACCAGGCAGGAAGCAACCGCTCAAGCTGAAGCCCACTTCTCTTAGTTTAGACCGCCCACCAGCACTTGATTGGCTCTCTGTTGTTTGGATCTCTTGTGTGATTGGCTGTCTCCACCGTCACTCAATAGAAACTAACCAATCAAAATATCCATATAACTAAAACGTATGAGGTTGTTTAGGAAAACCAATCTGCACGCCCATACATGCATTTGAATTTATTTTGTGACCTACAAAAGAAAAAACAACAACACACCAATCATTAAATAATTGTTTTTTAAGAAAATCTCTGGTAGCACAATTATTAGCACCGAAAACAAATTCCTTAAAATTATTCTTGCTAAAAAAGTGTTTTAGAGTTAAATCTTACATTTTGATTAAAGCTCAACAACGACCAATAATTGTGAAATACTTCTAAAGAAGTTGCAGAATAGAATTCCGCCATTTTCCAAGTAAGTGAGTGGATTACCGGTGGCGATTGGACTGGTCGGGAATTCTTCCTCCTCCACGTGATCCACGAACACTTCTGGGTCTTGATGGTTGAGGATGGACTTTTTTTCATTGAGGGCTTCTTGTTTAATTTAAAAACCACCGCTGGGTGTCTGCAGGGAAACAGACATGCATATTCACTGTTTGGAAAGCTAAAGTTAGCCAAAGTATAACATAGTATATGGTGACCTGATCAGTTTCATGCTACTAAACTTCTGATGGTCCGTGGTCCGATTGAGATATCTTCAGAATATTGGCCACTAAATTCTTATGGATTTGGTTCCATCTTAAGAAATCTGCATGAAGGTATCAAACTTTTATATGACATGCTTCGTAGAGAGGACCAACAGTTACAACCAACACATACAGGTAGAACATGAACTCTATGTCTATTAAATGTATTTTTTCTCACGTGTTACAGTTGATTTTACCCCAAATATTAAGTTTATAGGTTTTTATAGTTCTTTAAGTTTAAATTACTAACAGTTTTCAGTTATAGATTAGCAATTTGATGTGTGTTGTCTTGTCGGGTGTTAATTAAGTCGACAAATATTGATATGACTCATTCTTCTTCTCTGTGGCGACATCAAGACATTCTTAAATGATCATCATTCTGTTTGGTCTCATTCGCACATCTGGTAACCCGGACATATATTGCACATTTTTTTTCGTCGTGGTTCTTAACAGTACGAGTCAGTCGTTGAAGATTAAGGAAACTGCGCAAACTTTTCAGTATCCTCGTTGTTGTCTATGTTGTTTACCGTTGTTAAGTTGGAGGAGTCTCTGCAGAAGTCATAGCCGCAACGAAGGCAGACGAGGTGTGGAAAACAACCTTTCCAGTCTAAAAACGTCTACGTTATACACGGACTTTGGTAACAAGAGTCTAAAGCGGAAGATGTGGCTCTGACCATATAATTTACACTACAAATGGGTATTTTTCTCGTTCTCTCTGTGCGTGGTTACTGTTAGTGAAGGGACGCCGCCATGAAGAGAATTCCATCTTCTGGCGATACTTTGGGGATCAAGCGTCAAGGTCGCCACCATAGTGGGAGTGGTATCCATAAAAGCTCACATATTAAAAGATGTAAAAGGCTTTGTAGTTAGGCATTTTTAGCGCAGGGTTCTTCTACGTGATAAATTAACATTCTAAAACTAGATGGAGAAAAAAACAGAAGCATGTTTCGACTTGTATCCATATTATGACTTTGTATTTATCCCTATTAATTATAGTAAGTGCATTTATGCCTAAACCAGACACTTACCCAAACCCTCTGCAGTATGCTCTTAACCTAAACTTTAAGCAATACATAATTCACAATATACCTCTTATTGAACCCTACAAATCCCACCACAGGGCATCAATCGAAAGGAGAGGAGGATCACCATTTTGTCTTTTTCTGTGGCCATGATCAGGAGAGGCTTCCAATCGTAATACCGGAGTTTAAAGTTTAACTATTTGTAGTTTACATGGATTAACAACAAGAAAACTAAAAGGAAATATTGACTAGACAAAACAACGAAAGGAACACAGGTTTACTTTTATGCTCTGTGAATAAAGCTTTGCATGTCCACACACATCAGCATTGAAAGTGGTGGCTGTGGAGGTCAGGGTGAACGTACTGGTGTGCAGTAAAAGCTTTTGATATGCAGCAAATGAGGTGACCCACAGCAAAGACGCCGGAATAGTTTGTGTTAGGTGCTTCCCTAATTCTGTTTTGCTGTATTGCATCTTACTGAAGGAACTCTAACCTAAACAGATGAAACCGCTTAAATGATTCATATTATGCAGACTACATTAATAAATAATACAAGTTCCTTCTCAAATTGAATCTTATACCATGTTGGTCTGTTTGCTTTAATGAAGTTTCCTGAGGCTTACAGAATGGCTGTGAGACTCTGCTAATTCGGTTCATCACAAACAGCTTTATGCTGAGCCAGCCTGGACAGTGTTTTTTCCCCACACGAGTGATACCTACTGGATACCAACAACCGCATCATATTTTTTGCCCCTTTTGATAATCAAATTTAGAATGTCTAAGTAGCTAAATGCATTAAGGTTCTGCTGTCTGTTTTGGTAATTGTATTATTAAGCAATTTAAAACATGTAAACATGTATCTTAAAAGGTGACAATAGATTTAGATTGGGCATAGAGTCAGGCTGAAGATTATGTATTTTATGTGTCTAATAACCGCTAAACCTTGTGTTTTACCAGAATGTCGGCCATTAAAATTGTTTATATCTATTAACCATGCTATACCTTGTTGAATAAATATGTTCATGTAATATGTAGTGAAGAGTGTCTGTGTGTGCTG
>JAVLVB010001034.1:801075-824471 GCA_032876305.1 Orestias chungarensis | reverse complement strand
CTCGGGTGAGGGGAAGTGTGTTATGACCAGATAAGAAACGTGTACCAATCATATGTGATGAAATGTGAAGGGGAGGAAACCTGATTCTAAATAAATAACTGTTTGCCGAGAATGGAGACAGAGCTGCTGGGTGCATGGTGCAAAGCAGTCTCTCCCTCTTGCAACAGGTAAACATATGTCAGCGTTGGGTGTCTTTATTGAATCTCTCTAATACTTACAGGTCTGAACTCGGTGAGAAGTCTGGGAGACTATCTCAACAACCTTCAGATGGAAACTCAACTTCAGTTACATAAACAATTTCTCTATATCAAAAAATGAAATGTACAGAACATTTCCTAAAGAACTCACAAAATTGTCTGCACACATGTGGCTGAGTTGTCCTTGTTTGGACGTAATTTTTTTGGGGGGGCACAGGGGACATGTCCCCTCCACTTTTTACTGTCCAAAAACAGTAAAATTGTCGGCACTAGGACCAGGAAGCAACCGCTCAAGCTGAAGCCCACTTCTTTTAGTTTAGACCGCCCACCAGCACTTGATTTGCTCTCTGTTGTTTGGATCTCTTGTGTGATTGGCTGTCTCCACCATCACTCAATAGAAGCTAACCAATCAGCGCCATAGAGAGAGAGTTCAGACACTCCCATTGACTTTCATAGAAAGAAGCATGGAGCTGTTAATAGCGCCAAACACCAGCAGTTCCAGCATTGGACGTTATGCATTCTCTGTGTTTTTGGAAGTGTTTTCTACGATAAGTTGATAAAAGTGCAACTTTTTTTTTGGCTGTGGTGAAGCGTTAGCTGACTGTTCCGTATCACAGTAATATTTTACATTGCCAGTTTTTGTTAATTAGGGATTTTAACTCGCTAACTTAACTTGCTAGTTGTGTTTTAGCTGCCGCTTGCTCATTACAAGCTTGGCAGGTTTAAACGGGTCCATCTTATTCAGTGTTTTTAAAATTTCCATCACAACTTACATTCTGACCTTAAATAATTTTAGAATTTTTTTTCCGGCCAGTCACGCCTGCGGTTGATTCTACCAGCAGCTGCGCCGGCTGGTCATCGTGGACTTGTTCGGAGCGGCGGGCTGCGCTGCGCTGCAGGGTTTGCGGGGGTGGCTGCAGCATGACACGCCTTCTGAGCCGCTACCTGTTCTACTTGGCGCTGGAGAACTCGCAGCACACGAACTACATCACGGAGAAGCTGAGGTACGGTGTGCTGGTGTGTGTGTGTGTGTGTGTGTGTGTGTGTGTGTGCGCATTTTCATATATGTAAATAGTTCTAGTATAGAAATAGTATAGTAGTCGTAGTAAATAGTAGTGGTTGTTCATTTTAAAGCTTTTTTGGCATTTTACTTATTTTATAATAAATTGTTTGGTCATTTATTTTTGCACAATTGAGTTATTTTGTCATGTAATCTGATTTGAACGAGAAACTGTTTCAATTAAATGAAAATTTTAATCAGTGAATTATAAATAAAAGTTCTCAGACTATAAGCAGAATCAACTAAGTCTGCCTGAAAGCAAAAATTATAATAATTATGTCCTCTACAAAAGTTAAGCATTCATCCCAGGTCTTCAATCAAAACATGTGCAGAAACATATTTTTGTTTTAATAATAGGTATTTTTACTTCTGCTAAGGTTATGGTACAATATGAAACACTGTGGCCATACTCTCATGTTAGGTAAGTAAAGTCGTGGGGCAAAGTGAAATAAGTCGTTTTCGCATCAGAAGCCGTTCAAACTGACTTACCGGGCTGAGATGTTTGGACCTATACGGAGCTTCGTGAACCATGTGAGCACCTATCGGCGAGTTCAGTTGAAATCAAAATTCCGTCCATGCTTGTTTGAATGCTGTTTAAGTTGCTTTGATTCTAGGCCTCTATCATAAGGAATGGTATCATTATCTATTTCATTTATAGGTGAATGTGATCCTGGAAAGCATTTGCCAGCTGTTTTTGCACAGGGCTACATGATACTTAAAGGGAGCAAGAAAACAATAAAGACTTAAAATATCTAAATTGATCTGAAGACAGTTTGTATCAAAGCAGTTGTATGCAAGTCATTAACATGTAGCATATTAGCATATTTATCTATTCTAAGTTGCAGTCAAACCATGACAACGTTATGCAATATCCAAATTCTTTTAACCATTCCATGGCTTAACTTAGGGCTGCACAACCATTGTTGCAACAAACAAGCATTTGTAACTACTAATACTCTGGTGACATGTTAAACATTTGAAAACAAAGAAATATCCTCTGATCTTGATTTTAACAGTTATTAGTCATATTTTGTGTCTGGGACACAACAGAATATTTTAGAACAAAGATATTCAAAAGCTTCTGTAAATCTAATTTTCAAGTATTTTATCACTTTTACAATTAAAATTTACAACTTAGCACATGAATGTGATTAAAATCATGCAGAACCCTTGAATCGACTAGATAAGCATTTGACTAGTTGGTGCAACCACTATACCATATCAATTATATTTTTTATAATTGTTTTCTTTGTGATCATAAAAATGTTAATATCTTAAACTAAATTTAGTAGGGTAAAATTTCAGAAGACTTTATATTGCACTATTTTTATTGTTACGAATGTGTCTGGCTAATCCCATGGATTGTGAAAAACTTCTAATAGCTGTTGTCTTGCCACTCTTCCATGTACTTGCCTTGTGCACAGATTGTCCCTCTGGAGATTTCAATCTCTGCTTCTCTAATTAAGGTTTGTGTACTCTGTGTATTTGTTGCTTAGAAGTGTGCAAAAGTTTTCTTGCTTCCAGTCATTTAGTAATGATCTACTATTTGTACCTTATGTTGCCTATCACATATAATTCCTTTAAAATATTACTAAGTAACTAGACCATCCAATGTTCACGTTATTAATAATGCTGTAAATCATTGATCCAAAGTCCATAGTAAACAATAAAGGGGCCATAATCTTTTGATGACTAATGGTGACGTGGGGCTGTTTCATATCCACACAAGTTTGCATTATTGAAATGTTGCTGTACAAAGATAATCCACATGGGGGAGCTGTGGCCTTAAAGATCAATCTCTGTTCAATCCACTGCATGTTCATTGAAAATGTGTAAAAAAAAAACAAAAAAAAAAAACTGAAATGATTTAACCGTCTGAAAGTGAACAGTGGGGGGCGCCACTGAAATCCCATCCTGAGAATGAACCAATTTATGTCCTCAGCTCTCACAGGGTTTTATTTGAGAGCCCATCAGTGAGCCCAAAAAAGAAAAAAAAGGGCCACTTAAGCCACTGCTCCACAACATGAAAGAAGGCAACCAAAATAGAGTGATAGGAAGAAAGCTGGGAGGAGAGGCGTTTGATCTGCTTGTTCTGGGACATCACACTGAGGAGTTGGATCCCCCTGAGGAGTACTGAGGCCTGTTTGTCCCTCAGAAGTCTAAAGTGAAAAATACGATTATTTTTATTTATGTCTGTGCTTCTTGTCAGTTGGCGCATAATGAGGCCACAAGGTCTATTAGCGCAGGAGGAGAAAACGAGAACTGAGACGAGGCAAGTAGGACTCTCATAAGTTTTACCTTGTCTAATTGCCATTAAACCGTGATCGCCCCTTAGCGGGATCAATGAGCTTTTTTTTTCCTGCGAAGTCAAACAAATTCCCGGGTGGGGACTGTAGATGAATAAAGAGGACAAGGCAAAAGCTTTAGTGAGGTGAGCAAATGTGTTAGGCAAAGAAAATAGAAAAGGAGTTCAGAAAGGCTGATTTTTCTGTTGTTTTGTCTTGTGTGGCAGTGTCGTTGAAAGCAAGGTAGAGTAAGGTAAAAAAAATAAAATAAATCAACTGGACACGAGAAAAGGTCAGACGATTCCTTAGACTTGGACTTTCAAGGCTGTGATTGCCAAGACGGATTCCTCCCAAAGAGGTTAATGAAAAATGTCGAGGGAGCCGAGGAGGGAAGTGTCTACATCACTGCCGAGACCCGCGGTGACCCGCTTCATCCTCTCGGACAGACACAGCCATCCGTCATGGGCGATTCCTTTGGCTATCGAGCGTCTGCTGCGAGCCACCACAGAGATCCCAGAGTGGCTTAAAACACCAAAGTGTATGTAGCAGGGCCACGATTCTGACAGGCCGATCCGGAGAACAGCAACAACAGCAAAAAAAATTGGACCAGGTAATAAAACCTCTCCTCCATTATAGGTAAGGCTGACAAGGTAATGTCATCTTCCCTTAGTTTTTTCTTGATAGTTGTTTTTTTTCATGCTTTTGCAAACACATATATATATTATTAGAAAGAATAACAGTGAATAATTGTGAAGTGAAAAGAAAATGACATGGGTTTTGTTTTTTTTGCACTGTTTACTAAATAACATATGAAATGAATGAAGAGCAAGGTAAAGAATTGGTAAAGTCAAATTATCTTATTGTATATATGTGTTATAATGCTCCAATTAAAGTTCAGATTTTAATCCAGTAACAATCAATGGCAAGATATGAAAGTTCATGGAATGTTCACAGATGCTCTCCACCCAGTCTGATTGAGAAGGTGATGTTTTGTGAGGCAGAATGGAGATAAATATACATGTGCATCAAACGCTTTAATCTACAATTGTTGATAAAGGTGCTAAATGAGAGCAGATTTAAATACAAGGCCACTTTACAATTCGAGTTAGTTTTTTTATTGTCTGTCAAAAACAACAACAAAGTAACACATATTAAAGCTAACTGTTGTAATGTGTCAAAAAAAAAGTCTACATATTTTCAAGCATGCTATGCATGAGAAATATGAGGAATGATGAATAAAAAAAGAGAGGTTTAGGATTTTGATTCAATTTGAGAGAGGACAAATAGCCTTGAGCAGTCTTACAGGAAGAGAGTTAAAACATTTCCATAAATATGTTCCCCCTACAGCAGCATGAGTCTAAAATCATCTCAGGCTTGACTGGCTGAGAGGAAGAAACTTATCCTCAGTGCTGGTTCCACCTCTGGAGCTTCCTCATTACGCTTTCCTCACCAAGGCTTCTGCAGCCTAACCATTCCTCGTGCTGACACAGGTAGAATGAGCTCATTCCCTCTCAATTCACAAGCTGAGTGCACCAAAATTCAGAGAGAGGGCCGCATAATAAGTCCATACTCCAAGTTAGAGTGCCTGCAGGCAGCGACGTGGAGGGCGAACAGTGCAAACTTAATGGAAGCTGTGTATGCATGTCTGAATAAAAGGGTTAGAGTTAAAGAAAGAAAATGCATACGATTTTTTTTTCAATAAAAATGCACAAAGATTTTACTTGTATTGTTTAAAAACAACTGATAAAGTGATGGAGTGAAGCAAAGAAACCAAACACAAACACAAGACATGTTGACTGGTGAGGAATCCAAATGATGATAAAAGAACAGTCTGTGTGAGTTCATGGCCAGGGTTACAATTATTAAAGATGTCGTTTTTGGGCAGTAAAAATTGGAAAATGTAAGAAAAAAAAGAAGCTTCAGAAAATTATGCGCACACAAGGTTATTGAAAGATAAAAACAGGGTGAAAATCAATATATTCATTGACATGCTGTCCAGTGCAGATGGGTGTGTGTTTTTGTGTGTGGGTATTGTGGATATTGTGTATGTTATATTGTGTATGTTATCTGAAAGCGGGAATATGGAAATGCAGAAAACGCCATTAAAAAGGGCAGCTATAAGCATGCTGAGGGCTGTCTCTGTCTCTGAGTCACCCCCTTAAACCTGCAGTTACCTAATTTAATTTCTTTTCCATCCTCCTCAACCACTGCGGTTTCAAAGTTGTGGGTTTATTCGAGTGCTTTCTAGTTTCTTATTGCAGTATTCTCTCTCCTCTCTGGTTTATTCGTCAGACATCCACTCAGCTTATTGTTTCTAATTGCTGTGGTCAACTAGCAGGACTGTGTCCACTGTCTGGGATGTAGAGGATTAGGTTTTTGATCCATAGCAGAAGCAGAAGAGAAAAGGTTAGGAAAAGACAGGATACTAGAAAAGAAATGTACAGAGGACCACTTTATGCAAAATTAATAGGTGTGCCGGTGAAAGGTGGGGACAAGAAATTGTTGAGTCTGAGAGTGTACTGCTGTAGATTGCCTATGTCTGTTATTGATGCTGAGTAATCGACTGCTCAACACTGCAAACACAGTTGGGCTCACTCGTCAGGAAGCAGTCTGGAAGAAAATACTGGTCATTATTTCAGTAGCTGATGAATCAAAAAAAAAGTCTGTTTTATAATCAAAGCATATTATTCTTCTGCTCTACTTGAGCGAAAGTGCAGCCTAGATGGTCTGATTAAATTGTTTAGGAAAAGGTTTGTATTATGGGTTGTCACGTACATCCCAGCTCCAGCTCTACACAAACGGCATAACAAACTGAAACATGCAGCTTTGTTGGCACACATTGTTCAACCTAACCTAGTACACACCTGATAGTAAAGGTATCACTTGTGGAAATATTGTGATTAGGTATGTGCATGTTGCTATTCAGGACTAAGGGGCATCTCAAATTATACAGACAGACATGAATATATATAATATATCATGACCAAAATGTCCTAATTTATTATTATTAAAGCAACTCCTGCTTGTTGAATGACACTTCTGTCATGGCCCGTAGGGGTCTGTGTTGCTGTAACTGGCACCAAGCAACTTTGAGGAGGGTGGCAGGAACCCTGCCATACAAAACAACTAAAGTTGTGGTGACTGCTTTACAGCATATGTCACTTCCCCCGTTTCTTATTTTCAACATCATCATATGACATTGTTTCGCCACAATTCGATTTATTACCTCATCGCTATTTTTCCTACACACAGCCACGGAAACAGAAATGTACTTCAATCCAGCTGTGATGTTGTGGACCCAGATGCACAAGATGGAGAGGACGTTGGATGAGATGAGGTTTGGAGGATGAACAAAGGAACCCAGAGAACACAGAGAGCGCATGCTGGCGTGGCATGTAGCGATGCAGCAGAACAGAGACCGGCAGACTGGAGAAAACGAGGAACTAAGGGAACTCAGAAGGAACACTGGAGATAACGAGGACAACAACAAGGACACCGAGCAGGGAGGAACCTTACGTAGATGATCGAGTGGTGAATGGTTAGGAGAACCAGGTATATAAGCTGGGAGGATGAGAAGTGGAACAAAGGAAGTAATTAGTCAGCAGAGTGATTACAGCTGTGTGTGGTAAAGAGAGAAGCTGAGGCAGAGAGAAAATGTCAACAGGAAACAAGAGGGAAATGTAAACAACGGGAGAAGGAAAATACAGAAAGCATTTATACTAATGAAACACAACTACTAGACATACAGAGGAAGGCACTAAAAACTAAATGGTAAAACTACGAGGCAAAAGGAAAATGCATCTAAACGTACTAAGAAAATAACTACAAACAATAACTATGGAAACACCAACCACAACAAACACATACCATGACAATTTTACAACACTTTGTGCTGGTCCTCATGGGAAATGCAGTCTTCCCTAAAAATAAACCCCACTAACGCTTTTTTCAGCATTGGCCAAAGAAATCCTCCTAAACTAAAAATTCATTAGTGTTGCTTTATTGATATCCAGTCTTTCTTTGGCTGCTGGAGCTCCCCACAGCCCAATGTTGCCACTAGTACTTTTAATGATTAGCCTGCTGTGTTGAAGGGTGTAGTTTTCTACTAAATTAAATAAAAGTTTTGTTATCTTTTCAGGCCACCTTGCATGCTGTGTTGTTGACAGGGTTTGGGTGCAAATTTCAGAGCGGAATAATTTTTGGTTTCCTTCAGCAGTTCAACATTTGTGGAGAGTATGAATAATTGTGGGGTGTAATGGATTTTTCTGGGTGTGTCCCTGTTTACCTAATTGATGGCTGAATCAATAAACATTCATGTTACAGAATACGACCTTCGGCATGCACTGGAGCACTCAGCCGAATGTGAAGGGACTAGGATGAGAATGATCTTGTCTAAGTCTGAGGACTGGATAAAAGTTAACGGCTTCCTCGGGTCAGTCTCCATATCTTGGTTTCTTGTGATTATATGCCATCACGTAAAGAGATTAAGACTTTGTCAGTAGTAATTTAAATGCTGAGCCAAAAACTATAGACCAAAAAAAATAAATAAAAAACAAGACCACTGTAAAGACCTTATATTGTATTGTTGGTCTCACCCATTCTAAAATGAACTTTTTGTCCAAGAAAGCTCGAAGTAGAAGTAGTTAATCAGTAAAGACGGTTTAAGTACCTAATTAGATGGCCTTTGTTTATGACACAGAACTTTCTGCTAGGACTATTTATCCCTTCTGACCCGGGAAGGCCATGAAAGATGGAATGTCTAGATTTCCCGACTGGACCCTTTTACTGCAGAAGGCAATGGATGAATAGTCTTCTTAAAGAATACATTCTTTGTGTTTTATCTATTCTTTTTACAGTCAATCAGATGTGAAATTGCTTGATCCTGCCCATGCAAACACATTTACTTTGAGCATATCCCTTTTAACAGAAATGAGCTGAGGTGTTGATTATGCGGAGTGGGTGTTTGCTATTAAAACGTTCACCCACATAACAGATTCATTTGTTAGAAAAAAAAGACGCTGCAGTTCATAATTACAAAAGAGCATTTAGGTATGCTTCTAGGTAAAGGAAGATGAGATGAAGGGAAAGTGTTTGCAGAAAGTGTTCATTGACAATGGGAAGGTGTGCGAAAATGCTACAAATTAGCCGTAAGTCCCTGGCGACATAAAGTGTGTTGCAGGTTGCATGAGTAAATGTTTTGACTCTGCCTATTTATCTGCTCATGTTTATCAACCTCAACAGGATCGCTCTGGTTCCAGTGAATGTGTTATGGGTGGGCAGAGCTTAACAGCAACAGAAGCGTGAGTGCCAGATATCAAACACTTTTATTTCTGCTCCAACAGGGAGAATAGAGCTGCTCCAACGTGTCTTCAGGGACAGCCTCCCCAGATGCTGATATCCATTTTCCCTTTCTTTGACTTCCCAGGTCTTTGAAACCTTTGGCAAACATAGACAGATATTAGGATTTACAGTGGCTAAGCACCTTTGAAGGAGCAGCCATCATCTGTGCTCCATACACCTTTACATAGACAGTTTTTCCCACAAGACATGAACACATCTCCGTTTTAGCGCAAAGCTCATCCTCAGGGAAAAATTTCTCCCAGCACATCCCTGGCCGCTCGTTGTGTTTGTTTGCCGTTTAGACCACAGAGGAATTGCTGTCAACAAAATCATCTCTTTGTTTTTTCCATCTGTCTGACCTCCTGTCGGAGCAAAGCAACTGGTAACCTTTTTCCCCTTGGGTTTCACTGCATGGCTGGTAGTTTACCTTGACAAATGTAATCCCCAAATTTGGCCTGTTTATCAAGTTTCCGAAACAGGTCAAGCATAATCTATATGTGGGGAAAAAAATGTCCACCTTTACCCTTGATATTACACAATGTGTGCAATGAAACATGGGGGGCTTAATGACTCTCCATCAAATAGGGGGACACCACAAGGGGGCATCACTTGGCAGTAAAAAAAAATGCTTGTAGGCAAGGAACTGGCACTCCTTGTTTGTAAACACTCCAAGCTAACTTTCCTTTGGACTGCTGCTGTGTACTGACATGGAAGTTTATATCTAGTTTAAAGCTTATTTTTCATCAATTTTTCCAATAGTTTTTTTAAATGCAGCATTGTAAATATTGAGACAAGTAACACCTCGGTCTCAGGTTTAATGCGACAAAGAGCTTAAGGAATGACCATAAAAAAACGTATCCAATCTTGACCCATTCTATCCTAATGTTCTATTCTACTGTGTATTTTATAGCGAGTTTAGATCCTGTAAAACACATTTTGTTAAATGACATATCTGCATGGATGAAAGATCACCACCTCCAACTAAACCTCTCCAAAACTGAACTGCTAGTCATCCCAGCCAAGGAAACTATTCACCACAACATCAGCATCAGGTTAGACTCGCTATCTGTTCCACCCACTAAGGTTGTAAGAAATGGGGGTCTCATGATCGATGATCAGCTGACCTTTGCGGGTCAGGTTGCCTCTTTCGCTCGATCGTGTCGCTTCTCTCTTTTCAACATCAGGAAGATTAGGTCATATCTAACTCAACATGCGACACAGCTCCTAGTTCACACCAGGGTCATTTCCCGCCTTGACTACTGCAACGCCGTCCTAACAGGTCTTCCAGCCTGTGCTGTGAGACCGCTACAGATGATCCAGAATGCTGCAGCTCGCTTGGTTTTCAACCTGCCAAATCGATCACATGTCACACCCCTTTTCACTGAACTCCATTGGCTTCCCTTAGCTGTATGCATCAAATTCAATTCACCAACGCTGGCATACAGAGTGTTTGATGGATCAGCGCCCATCTACCTCAACACCCTCTTAAAGCCTTACATCACTTCCCACCCGCTCCATTCCTCCAAGGAGCGCCAACTAATGCGACCAAATCCCCGTGCAGGTCAATCTAAACTCTTCTCATTTGTGGTTCCTCGCTGGTGGAACGACCTTACGTGCACTATCAGAGATTCTCTTTCCACCTTCAAGAAATCCTTGAAGACCCGGTTCTGCCGAGAGTATCTCTAGCCCTGAAAGATCTAAATGCACTTATTACCCCCCCTGATATTATTTAGTACTCAATGTATGGTACTTGGGCCTTCTGTGTTTACCTAAATGCTGTAAATGAGTGTCATCATTAATGTTAAATCCTCTCCTAGCATATTGCAGGTAAGTGAATAAATTGTGTTGTAGTTCAATGTTAAACCCTCTTTTGGTAAGTCGCTTCAGATAAAAGTGTCTGCTAAATGCATAAATGTAAATGTCAATGTCAAAGCTATGCATGTTTAGAATATATTTTGTAATATATTTTTGGGATCAAAATATATTGATGATATTAAAATGATATTAATAGATTGATTAAATACTGTAAGTTATTTAATCAATCTATTGATATCATTTTTATGTCAATCTATCTGGACCAGTTATTTCAAGAAAAAACAGTTGTAGTTCCTAATATTTTTATTAATGTAATAAAAAGAACTCCAGTTCCAGTGATTTCCCTGTAATCTTCCTCGCTTTGTTCGTCCACATGCGTCCATATGAGGCTTGTTATATTTTCTTTTCTAATGCACGTCTCATTATCCATATAGATGAAAGAGGGAATAGACCAGCAGATGGCCAGGGAAAATGGGAGTCACAAACAGAAAATACTCCTTCAGGAACAGAAAGAACACATTTTTTTTTTGTCAAACAGTCACAGAAAACACCCCCACTACCAAATGTTTCAGCACACTCCCATTTCTGCTTAATTCCTCGCAACGCCTTGGCGATGCGCCAGTCAGCCGATTGTGTTTTAACGTTGCACAGTGGCTGCCATCTGAGATTTAATCTCTGCTCTCCTTCATGCAGCTTGCTGTTGGATCTGTTATCTTCGGGACCAGGAGATATTAAACAGTATCAATAAAATGGTTATTTCCCAGATATAGATCTTACTAAAACAAAGAGCAGTGTAAAACCATGCCTTGTAGGTTTTTAAAGCACATAGTGCCTCATTCATTTTGGCAATCACAGGTAGTTAGAACCTTGGCAATTTTTCACTCAAAAAATAAATACAATACAATGTTAACTTACTGATCCACCAGTGATGTGAGAAAGTATTTGTACCCTTCAAAATTTATTTTCACTTTGACCCAAAAAAGCTTCAAAATATCCTGCTGACCATTTCAGGGTTCAAGCTCTAGTTCTTGATGACCTGTGTCCTGCCAGTTTTATTTGTTTCCCAGCTTCAAAACAGTGAATTCAGAAGGTTCAACTTCATCCATAGCATGTCAAAATTCCACAGAGGTCTTCCAACAAACTATCATCTGATTTAGGTGAGCTGAATAAGGAAATTAATTAAAACATTTAAGACCCTTATATCAACCCTCGGAGGACTGACGCTGCTGTAGACTGACAATATAAAAGTGTAATTTTGACTGTGTGGAATAAGTTGCAGTAATTGATACATACATAAATCTTCCTGTCTAATGAGACATTTCTTAAGGAGAATGTCTGGGCATCAGTTTTTTACTGAAGCTAAGACAAACTTTACCTTGGCTAACATCTTATTCGGTTATGTAGAAGGATAAACCAAAGAACACCAAGTCTTACCTCTGACACAGACGCTGTGGCATAACCTTAAATGTTTTTACTCTTGAAAATTTGCAGTTACAGATTTGTTCAAATTTATCTAAAACAGGTCACAACCACACTGGCATCAACAATTTAGAAGGAGAACACTGACATTTTGTAGAAATACTTGCCTGTCAGTCATTCTGGACCGATAGGCATACATTGCTTATTAATCCAGTACAGGACGTTTGGTCGGGTAAGCTCTAGGCTGGAAAATAGATCCATTAGTTTGTAACTGCCGGGGAGGAAGTGAGAAAAAGCAGCCCTTAAAAGGTTTTTCTATTGCAGCAGTTAGCCTCTACTGTATTTTCCAGAGCTGTCTGTAAAGGGAGGTACAGCTCAAGCAAGAACATACCAGACAGCGGATAGCCAAACCTTTGGCTAGATCTGGAATTTTATATACATTTTTCTGCTGTTTCTTTTCCTCTATTGTCCACCTGACCCCTGCTCGGTGTTTGTGCCGTGGCCTGGTGGCCCTTTTCTCCAATCTGACACAATGAAGACAGATGTGCTGAGCTGAGATGTGCTCTCCCTGATCTGTTTTGTTCTTTCTTTCTCTCTAAGGATGGCCTCTGTCACACACCTGTATGGACTACATAAAAATCTGTCAGTTCCTAGATAAAATCACGCAGCACTGCACATGTTGGGATGCGGAAAAATAACTGCATCCCTCAGTGCAGGGAATACGAATATTTGTGAGCATAGTTTTTGAAACGTTGAAACTATACATGAATGTATCATGCCTACAGTCTTTTTCTATGCTGTCAATTTAAACATAAATTATATGATCATGTCTAGAGTGGACCCTGGACTATTCACATATCAGTATTCAGATAGATAGATAGATAGATAGATAGATAGATAGATAGATAGATAGATAGATAGATAGATAGATAGATAGATAGATGCACCTTGGGAAGATGAAATACCTAGGTAAATTGACATATTATTGTCTGATATTTGCAAAGAAGCCAAATGAAAAGCCCCCCCCTTTTTTTTTGCTTAGAACTGAATGGTTGCACTACAAGAGCAGAAATAAGGAAGAGAGCAGACTTAGTTTCTACTATGCATATTAAGGTATATCAGGTTATTTGCCATAACTTTGTTAAGGCTTCTGAGCCTCATGAAGGAAAAATCTCAGGAGAATTGAAATCAGTAAAATTAGTTTATTTAGAATAATAGGAAAAATCCAGTGAAGAAGATCCAGAGGGAAGAATGACAATGTGGGGAACCAGGAGCTCTGTAATGGATACATGGGTTAATTATTAAAAGTTGAAGAGGTGAAATGCAGATTGTGTGAGCAGTCTTAATGACAATGAATACTGAGAAATGCCTGAGATTGGGGAGAGTGGAGTCCGGGGTTGTTAGCTCGTGTGGTCCCAGGATTATGAGCTGTGCAGAGGTAATTTGTAGAAAGTTGGTGAACCAGGTGGAACCACGACAGAAGTGACCAGCAGGGACATGCAAAATGGAGGAATAATAGAAGGAGCTGAATAGTTACCTGTCATGGAATACTGGAGTGTTATGGCAACGTCTGGTTTGGCGTGGAGGAATCCAGGGAAAGCTATGAGCTAGAGTTCAAGGCAACCGCAAGGAAAGACCTTGTAAACATGTAACTGGGTGCTTAAAAAGACATATTTAGTGTTTAAACTATTAAAATAGGCAAAGGTTTTTTTAAGTGGGGTTAGGACACTGATCCCCTTTGATTACCTAGGTCCTATTGCCCTTTTTAAATTGATATTCATCATTAAAGTTAACATCTGTAGCCATTCATTAAGATATACATTTAGCTGTATTATGATTTATGTTTTAGAGCACATTCAAGATTAAACAGAACAACAAATACCAGTGAAGAAGGCAGAATGGTCAGGGAGACAGTTAAGGGAGGTTTCAAGGCATGATCGGGTTCTAAAACAATGCCATTACTTTTAAATATCCCAAAGATAATTATTTAATCAATCTTCCAAAGTGAGGAAGAGCAGGGGGCCACAAGTAAACATCTCACCCTGAACTCATTAATGTAATGTAATAGGACCATTAACCATAGTAGAAGCAAATAGGCTGTTGTGAAAAAGCGACAGAGATATTTGGATCAGATGGGGAAATCTTATACCACAGGATGCTAGTCAGTAAAAGGTTTTTTTTTGTTTTTGCAAATGTAAACAATATCCTATTTGGCTAAAAAGAAAAAAACAGCCCTGCACATCACACTGGATATTTTCAATTTGAGTCTTGCTGAAGGCAAAATCATGCTGTGGGCTAACACGGGAAACCTGGTTTCGTTTCTTTGAGCCTGCATTCTGATGTTTATCCAAACAAATCTTAGGCCAAACTTTGAGAGAGATGTTGCAAACAATCTCTCTTTGACTACTTTTGCTTTTTTAATTACCAGATCCATTTGTAATCCTTATTTAACTTTTCTTTGTTGTAACTCTATGTGAAAAATCCAGAGGAAATCAAGTCATAATGCTGACACCCAACGAAGTAATGTACCTGTTAGCTTTTAATGATGAAATAAGGGTCTGCCTCACTCTCACAGGAAGTGGATTTGCACCAAGTATAGTGTTTAATTCATGTGTCTGGTCCACACCAATCCCTACGGGGCCGACTCAGAGCACCATTACTTTAGTTGTCATTACTAACTACATCATAGAGCAGACTTTGCTACTGTCAAAAATATTCCTTTTTTTAAATTGCCCTTCTTTTTTTAGATACACAGACTCATGATAGGAAGAGCTCATCGATTTCCACCCACATCCTAAAATAATCCAAAAATACACGCACCCTAAGACAAACTGCTAAGTAAGTGTCAGCAACTCTTCATTTCCCCCCACCCCTCACCGTCCCTCTTAGCTACTTGATCTCAGTCCGTCAGTGGGTCATTTCCTCACACTCAGGCTTTTCACCTATCAAAACATTTTGTTGGCGGAAGTGGCCCTGGTAATAATGACTGTGGAGTGATTCAGTTCGTTTTCAAGTGGAGTTGAGATTTCCTTCCGTCCTCTCTACTTGCCAGCATCAAGCAAACTGAAAATAGACTACTTTAATAACAAAACCGTGCCACTCCTTGTTCATTCTGTAAGAAGCAAAAGATGCAGCGTGAAACAGCATTGTTTCAGTTGTTCACGAGAAACCGGGAATAGAGTCAGTGGCACCAAATTTCAAACTGTGACAGCAAAGCTTTTACTTGCAGATTTCGTAAAAGATGTGAAAAAAGTTTCCAAGTTTGAATGGGGCATCAAGTGTCTGAGAAGTGAACACCGCGAACAAACATACATTATTTAATATGAGCTGGGGTTTTCGACTTCCTTGTCATGTAGCAGCAGTTTTACAATCTCCCGAACAGCAAAATCTTTGCAGCAAACATTGTGACATCAAACTGAAGTAAAATTATTATCTAAGAGAAAATTAGGGATGGCAGCATTCCCTGACCGGCCAATAATAGGGATTTTATGTGAAAAAGAAATGTAGTGATATGTGAAAAAAGGCGGGAGGGATAAAAATTACAAGGTGCCTCCAAGGACCTGTCTCTTTATTATTAGTTTTAGATGAAAAACACAAGCACAACCCAAGAGGCAGCACCATGCAGCAGGCAGCCGTTCTCTGATATTTGAAGGGGTGGCAGATTAGGAGTGGAAGAAGCAGAGAGGGAGTCTCTGCTGTGAATGAAGGGAAATGGAAAAATCACAAATTAAGCAACATTTTCTTCCCACAGCACTGAGTCACTCAAGAAATGGATCTAACCAGAGTGCATGATAAAATCAGCACTGTGGCAGAGGCATCAGTAGCTAGAGTGGATGATCCAATTTTGTGTATTGAAAAACAAATTCACAAAAAAAAACAAAAAACACTTCACTCTCTAAATGATATTTTTTTTTGTTTTGGGATCAGTCTAGCACAAAGTTGATTCAACACAACAGAGTTGGATTATAGGTCTGATCCCATACTAATAATAATAAAAATAAACAAATAAAAAATAAAATAAAATAAAAAACAGAACCAGGATCACCATTCGGGTAATTGTGTTTTATTCAACATCAAAAATAATCAGATGTGAGGAAAATAAAATACCTCATATTGTCTAATAAGACCTTTACTCATAAACAACTAATCTCTCAGGGTGTTGTTAGTCCAGTAAGACAGTCAATGATTCCACTTCCTTCCGTCAGTCTTTCTGCACATAGTTTTCATGTTTTCCCCATGTTTGCATGGTTTCAGTCTGGGTACTCCAGTTTGCTACCACAGAGCTAAAGTATGCTCATTAGGTTAATTGGTAGATTTGCCCTATGGCCACAAGTACCCCTTCGATCCTGCAAGGATAAGCGAGTAAATGGATTAATGCAACATTTAATGAACATCCACCGGCATCTTAGATTCCCTTTTTGCTTTATTTTTTAAAGGGAGAAATTTACCAAGGTGTATGCCTCTGGAATTTCAGTTCATGAGACTGAGTACCTTAAACACATTGGTCACCTTCAACTACAATGATGTGACTGCTTTGTTCCATCCCACCACAAAGATCCGTGATAGGATTGAGATCAGGTGACTATGTAAGCCACTACCGGACAGTGAAGTCATTTTGTTCTAGAAACCTGTTCAAGCTTTATGATAGTGTATTAACCCACTAAAAGTAGCTATCACACATTTGGTATTTTGTGGTCATTAAAGGATTGACATGGTCAGCAACAATATGCATGAGCTCAGGATGTTATACACAGGGGTCCTGAGTGTGCACAGAAAATATCCCAGAGCACCAGCTGTGGTGTAATAGTGTAGTCCCTGGGGTGGTTTTCTGTTGCTGAAGTCCCTCTGCTTCCAGATTCAATGGACTTTCAGTAATTGGATTCTTTGTACAATCAATGAAATGAGTGATCATTTGAGTTTACTTTAAGATTTTGTCATCTCAAAATGGGCTGCAAAGTCGTCATTGAGCTTTTGTCAGCAAAGCTTTTTTTGTCCAACCAGCAATTACTAAGTGGATAATAACTATTGGTATTTTAGCATGTAATATATTTTGTTGAGGCGATTGAATGAAGTTTTGACAAGTCATTATTAGTGTGAATTAAACAGTTTCAACTTCTTAATACCAAAACCAGCATAATTGGCTATATGGAATTAAGATGCCATTGAAGGTAATGGATGTTGTAGAAGAGAAAAGTCCTTAAAAAAAAGCGAATTAACCTTTGTAAAAAAAGATGAAAGTTGCATAAAACACATCCTACCAAAAGCTCTACCATAATAACGGCAAGCCACTGGGTAATCTATTTAGAAATATAGCACAAAACCTGCTAAAACCGTAATGAAGAATATTGGGGGTCTTCAATCTTTCTACAATAGAAAAAACATTATGGGTAGAAATTGGCCCAGAGGTTTCGGTAAAGCTACCCAAATTCCTTCCTTACAGTCCAACCATTACATTTAGTTTCATGAAATAACTCAGCAATCATGTGTAATTCGCTTGAGTTTCTTGAACTTTGCAGTAGGCATTCTTAACAACACAACTGAAAAACCCTCTATCCTAAATAACTACAAGGCAAACAGAAATGATAAAGAACTTTTGATATCTTGCCTAAATGTAGCAGACACATAATGTTTGCTACACTTTGCGAAGGTTTGCTTTAAATGCAGCTGCATCAATCTGCTCTCTCTACCTGGAAGAGAAAACTTGGAAAGGAGCTCAGGTGTGAGTGAACATCCAGAGTGATAAACAAGGAAGAAGAGCATCAAGGGGGAAATGTACTGTCAGAGACAGTTGTTAACTGCCAAGGTTTCACAAACAGACCTCAAAGAAAAGAAAGAAGAAGAAAAAAAAGGCACAATATTATACACTGTATTACTTAGCAGACACCCAGAGTATTCAAGAAAACCGTGACAGACACGGAGGTCCCTGCTCAGTTATTATGCTGAGACCCGTGCTTCACGTCAACTCCAGCTGCACGCATGGTAAGTGGTCACTGGGTGTACCACTTACTCGGAATATTGAATAAACATAAGAGGAGCCTAATTTATTTTACTTCAAAGGACTGACAGCTAAGTACTCAGAAATCCTCAGCTTTACATGATATACGTCAGTCATACTGTGATTAGAGATGGTAGAGCTATGTATCAGCTGTCAGTCATTTGGACACAAACAAAACACAGCAATGGCAAGTAAACATTCATTTTGGTGACTGGCATATAAATCAACCTCTACATAAACATTGTATGGTTGACTTATATTTTATCCTGTGGACAGTTTTACATTTAAAAATAAAACTCCTTTACATATTTATGCTTCTGCCAGTCTCGGTTATATAATAAGCTCCAAGGATAATGTAAATATTGAACTTTTTCTTAAGAGGAAATTTTGACATAATGTTTGATATTCTTGGATTGTAAATGATAGTGAATTAAGTGGAAAATGATGCATGTAGTACTTTAGAGGAAAATGTTTATTTTTACAATGTATGATGGATTTTCTCCTCAAGGCTTAGAGTCCTGAAAAATAACTGCTTTTTTCTGGATCCAGTTTAAGAATGTATTGACTTAATTGTTTTTGGGTCAGTGTGATAGAATGTGTGTTTAAGGTTTTTAATAGAGATAACAGTAACATAGAACCCAGTAAGTAGGACTTATGGAATATGTCAGACTGCTTGTAAAGGAGGCAATGCTGCATGGTTAATTACCGTACTGAGGAGGCAGCCAAGTTAACCGAACTAACTGAGGCAGGACACGCAGCATAAGGCATGCTTAGAAAGAAAGGATAGAGGGCAGAGCCATTAGCCAAGGACAACTTAGAGCTGAACTGCAGATAAGACCTGTCCGCTTAAAATTGTCTGACACTCCAGGACACACCTCCAGGCTGGCAGCGGACATCTTTACATCCAGACGGGTTGGCATTGGACAGCTGTAGAACTCTGTTCTGATGATTTGAAGCTGGATGCAGAAAAGAAAGTTATGGAAAGTATTATCCACTGGCCATTACTGTAGGTTACCATGGAAACTGATTGCGGGCTGGAGAAAAAAACCTGCAATAGAAACGGGCAAGTAAGTTCATCTGCCACTTTTGTATATGGAGATATAAAGGTATTAATACCCTACCATTGGTTGCCTCTTTCAGGTAATTTCACCATTAAATTGATGGTGAACCCTTTGTACCCGGCAAAAGGTGAAAAAAGGATTTAATATGCTATAAAAAATTATAATATTCTATACATGATTAACTTATCTTTTTCTTATTTAGCTTTATTTATTTTACTAATTTGCATTTCTTACAGCATTTATTGTCTCACGAGTGATTTTGAAAGCCTTAAACGTCAGCCAAGTCTACTGCATTGTTCGAGTCAATGTAATTTGAGTAATCAGAGCTCATGCCCCTATTTACTCTTTGTGTTCTGAATTGCCTCTGCAGCTATTTGTAATTGGCATGATGTTAGCATTGGCTCAACAGCATAAATGCTGAGGAGAAAAAAATTGCAATTAACAGATCATGTTTCCTTTATCGTAATTAAAAGAAAATTACAAACTCTCAAAGCCGGTGCTCATTATGTAAATAAAATGTCGAAATGTTTTGTATAAGCGTGAAAAAGCTAACGTTGAAAACGGCTGTAAGCTAGTATAAAAAGTCACCTCAGCTTGTATTGCTGCTTTCCAAAACATAAAGCCTCACACCACACATCCTGTTTAAACCGCACTTTATTATTCTAGAGGTCATGGTTGAGCTGCATTACTCTTGCCTCACCCTGCATGTGCTGCATGCTTCTTCCAAGCCCCTCCCACCCATGGGGTATCTAACTGTAGCCGCCACGGCTACAGATACCTTCAATATGCTGATCTAACATCAGAACTACATTCTACAAGTCAAAATTCTCAAAAGAAAACTCAAAAAACAGAACATTGTATTTGTCTGACTTAAAACACCAAGAGTATATGATATGCCGCTCTGGTTTTGAAATCCTGAGTAAAACAAAAACAATCAAACCATCGAACAAAAGCATTTGGGATGTGAAAAGGTTTTGCCGTTCTTTATTTTTGTGAAGGTGGACAAATAGTGGTAGCATTACTGACTGGGAGTGCTTGTACTTTTGATATGTGAGTCAAGAAAAAAACAACATCAATACAAAAAAAACCCAAAAAGGTCTGTTTCCATGTGGTGGGAAGAAATTTCATCATCAACATATAGTGAGACAAAGCAGACAGACGTTTATATTCTGGAACATTATAAATTAATGTTTAAAATCCGAATACCAGAATGTTTTATCAACTTACATGCTGTTTTTTTCAAATACTGTGTATGAATGTGTAGAAGTCGCTGAATATATTTAAGAAAACAGATTGGTTAAAATGAAAATTTCGAACATGACTGGAAGATTTATATGAAAATGTTATAATGTGGAATCAAAAGCAGCCTACCTGTGGAAGAGAAGAGAGATGGGTCGGTTGGCCATAAAGTCATTACCAGGTCCTCGTGAGTATAAACATTGTTTTAAAAGGAAAGGTACATTCTTAGCATAACTAAAGAAAAATCTGCAAACTAAACAGTTGAATCTGATTGTTTTCAAGCATTGCGATCAAAAAAGGGAAAATCCGAGCCGTGGACTCATAGAGAATTCACACATGGCTATTCAGTTCTCTAAGCCCCTCGGAGCATCTCATCATCTCTCTGCTCGCCGTTAATATTTTGGTTTCATGGCAAGCAATTTTGCTGTTTTGGACCGCACTCGTCACCAGTCTGATGAAGCCCTTTTTCCAGAGATGGTGCAGCAGATGTGCATATTGACAGCTTTGATAACACGCTGGCAGCTAGCTTGAAAACATAATGGAGCAGCTTAGACAGACCCAAACAGAGATAACAGAAACAGAGACCGCGGTTGCCAGGAGTTGTAGCCTTTCCAATTGAAGAATGATCATGTGCCACATCATCCTGACATGTTTACTAACACGCTGAGATGATAATAAAATATAATGTCATTTTTCTAAAAAAAAAAAAAAAAAAGATTCATTTCTGCATCTGGATTGTAATGTTACACTAAAGCCACTATGTTCAAAGACTTAGAAATCTTTCTGTCTGAATTTATTATTTATTTTTTTCTGTCAACTAAATACATAATATAGTTCTAAATGTAAATATATGCAGGACATTTTTACATTTGCATTGAACATTTTCTATGTACCTCAAAGAGAAGCAAGAACAGCAGTTCTGACCTATTCAACGTTGATTGCATGCGGGAGTTGCTGCTGTTACAATGAGTATTAAAAATAAACTTCTGATGCAATGCCATGATTCTGTGATGTAAAATAACTTAAAGCAGTGATTAAACATACCTTTTTAAAGATTTAAAAATATATATTTTCTTTTTATTTGTTTGATTTAATATTCAAATCACACATTTAATGTTTCCATCAGCTATAAGCAAAAAAACCAAAAACTAAATAAATAACAGAAATAAAGAATCTGTCATGCTGTAGTTATTCTGTATAATACTGAAATACTTACATTTTCGATAATGTTCTAGTCCGTTGAAAATGACTTCATCTTATGACATATCGAACATAGCATTGCATAGGCAAAAAAAAAAAAGATTGGAATCACAACCTTCTGTTAAAATAAAGAACTCCATATTATGACATAACTTTAAAACCATGTAAAAATATGATTTCAGAATCCATCACATAAAAAATTGTTATGAAAGACTTGTGCTATCCTGGAAAACCTATAAGCTGAACTGATAACCTATTTTTAAATAAGCAGAAGAAGAGATGTCTGCCATCTCATGATTTTTGTAATGTCAGTTTGTTCTTTGAGTTGCTCGTTGTTGGGGAATGCACCACATTTAATGCTTCACAGGAGGACATTTTCACATGGGACATTTAAATGCTGTGAATGTATGTTTCTACACCATTGCTTACGTACAATATCACATATACTGTAATATACTGTTATATACAGGAAAAAATCATACGGCAACCTTTTGTTCTTACTGCCTAATTGCGGAGTATTTGTTTGACCGAACCACACCAACAAACCCTATACCAATGAAAGACAAATTGCTTAAACAGAAGTGGAGCTAAATTGGGAAGACTCATTAGAATAAATATACTGTAAACCACTACAAAGTAAAACAAAAACAAACAACAACAATAATTAAGGTAAGTGAACAGCCAATGAAACAATGAATCAAGACAAAACAGGAAATAGTTTAATTTAATCAAAATAAAAACTCAAAACCTAACAAAGGACACAATATCATATGAAACCAAACTCCCTTTCCATTCCTTGATGGTACAATCCCACAACGAATAACTGTGCACAAACCCCCAGGGACTGTATGCTTGTGCACACCTGCTCTGGGAAATGCCAGAGGTGATTTTTCACTACTAACTGTTTATTTTGCAATTTTAATATGCACACATTTTAATTTCATGTAAATAGAGTTTAGCAATAAACACTAAAAATCAATTTACCTTTAAGGAAAACCAAGAGGAGACCTGCAGAAAAAAACCACACCGACACAACAGATGTTGTGTTTAACAGTATCATTCACTAATAAAATAAATAAATTGTTATGGTCATGCAGCAAAACATTTACACATCATGCTGCTGCCACTTCTGTGCTTCATAGCTAAGAAGTTATTCTCAGGCTTGCAAGACTTGATTCATCACAGGGTCTTTTGCTTTAGTTTTGCGGTTTGAGTACAAATTTTGCACACGAATAGGATCTTTTCTGGGATACAGAACCTGTTCTCTTCTATTAATTTTGTGATTATTTTGTGTGCATTTAAGTTCCCTGACATTTTGGCTGATTTATTTTCATTTTTATATCTCTTAAGAAAGCTGTATGTTTGAGGTATTGGTTTAAAATGAAAAGAAAACATAAAACCTTCCAGAAGCTTCCGACACCATTGCATTATCATTCAGAAAAAATAAAAATATGTATTACTTTTCTGGCATTTTTACAGACAGAAATCTTATTGGTACGTCCTAAATAAACATACAAAGTTAAGTATGCATATTTTTACTGAGTGGATGTAAATATCTGGTTTAAAATGCATTATTGAAAAACCTTTGGCTGTCATGATGGGTTTTAGGTTTTCAGACCCACAAAGGCAGAGACACTCAGAAGGTTCGTTTATGATATTTATTGAAGGGGGTAAGTGACACAGGTAGGGGTTGAATCCAGCGGTGACTTCGGAGAGGGTGGTCGTGATGCGGGAGTGCGAACGGCAATGAGTGGCGGAAGTGAGCGGGAGGCTCAACGCAGGATA
>JAVLVB010001034.1:786229-800975 GCA_032876305.1 Orestias chungarensis | reverse complement strand
CACACACAGACACGCACACACACACACACACACACACACACACACACACACACACACACACACACACACACACACACACACACACACACACACACACACACACACACACACACACACACACACACACACACACACACACACACACACACACACACACATACAAACAAACATTTGTGTACATTCACACTCGCAGTCCAGTTCCCTCTCTCTCTCTGTGCCTTATTCAACAAACTTAAAATCAGTCCTCAAACTCTGTGCCATAATAACACGTTTTTTTCTTCACAGTTTTTTTTTTTTTTTCATAACATGAGTGCCTGTGCTTTGACGAAGAACAACGGGAGCAGCAGTCCACTGAGTCATGACTGGACAGACTGCATCTACTGCACACAGCCAAGGTTGCCACAGAAGCCTAGGGTGTGGCGTGACGTCCGGAGACACTTACAGCTGGTCCAGCATCAGAAGTATTCAGCACAGCATTGCTTGGTGCTACACATGAAATTTGGAGCACATTCAAAGATGCACACCAGTCCCCATTGTTGTCCAAAAGAAGGTTCCGGAAAAGCAGAAAGTTGCAAGTACCCTTTGAGGCCACTTATGTTCCCAAATATTGAAACGTGTTGCATTGTTCATCCAACAAAAGGAAAAACAAAGAGAAAATCTGAACAAGCATGTGCTTAAGGGACAATTGCAAGCCTCTTTTTTCCTTGTGCTAAACCTTCGGATCAATAGTCCCCACCGTAGATTGTAGGCAAGAGGAGAAAAAGTCATTTCTTTGACACAAGTGGGTTTTCGAAACTCCACGTGCTCCCTCGTTGTGTTTTCGCATAGTAGAAAATGTTTCACATGCTCCGAAAGTCATACACGCTGTACAGTAGAGTCTACAGATATCTTAAAGCTTTTCTTACACCATCCGAAAAAGCTTTGATAGAATTGACAGTGCCTAACAAAAAAAAAAAAAAAACAAGAGAAAGAAATGCATGGTTGCAATTGCACAATATTTTGCCAGTATGTTGGCTTTGTATTTTTTCCATCGTTCCCCCCCCCCCCTCTAGTTGTTTTTCTTCCTGGCTTCCAGGCAATTTTGACTTTGCAATGAAAAAAACTGTAGAATTTTAACTCAAAGAATGACAACAAAAAAAGGGAAAGATGATACACAAAATTTTTTCTTTTTATATCCAGTTTCTACGCATGTCGACACAAAACAAGCAAAACCCAAAAATAAAGGCAGACAAACTAAAACTAATAAAAACGAGAGGACCGTCTGAGGAGTTGGGAATGTGGAATATTTTGATTTCTTTATAAACTGATTGGTTCTAACACCCCTTTAATATATATGTTTTTTTAATTACTGACACGTGTATGTGGAGAGCAAAGGTGAGCCTTCCATGCTTGTGCTTTACAATGTGCTCTGTCAAGTCACTCTTCTGACTTCCTGATAGGAAATTAAGCATCTTAGAGAGAGTCTTGTCTGTTTGTCTTTTCTGTCAATTACATCATCATCCACATAAACACACGTACACGAATCAACACACACAAAAAGTGCCGTGTTTCCCATCTACATGTTGCATCGGTTGGCCGGTACTCAGCTGGCAGGCGGATCAGACAAAGTTCCCAATATGCTCCCTAATGGCCCTAAGTCAGACAAATGAGATCCTCCGTTGTCTGTTTTCTCGGTCTGTGCTCGTTTTCCATTCTTTTTGCACCTCCTCATACTCTTCCCACTTCCTTTCGCCCCCCTTTGATGCACTCTGTCCCTCTTTCCTTCAGCCAATTTAACTCCTGTCAGCTCATTTCCTCCTGTCCCAGTCTTTCCTCTCATTATGGGAGGAAGCGAGCTCATTGCCACTACCCTGCTGGGTCTCATTCACACAGGTAAGGGATGTAAATGTATCAAAGTGCACCGGTGAGCGCTCCCTTCTCACAGATGAAAACCAGGAATCTCCGTCTCCTGCTTGCATCTTGTGAAGCTTTGTTGTCGTTCCATTATATGTGATTGAGCACTGTCAAATCATATGTCCTAAAATATTTGGTTGAGGGCATTGGGGGGGGGGTGGGGTGTGTGTGTCAAAGACAATAAAAAAATAATTGAGCAAAGGATTTTACTGTGGAATTAGACTGGAATTAGGGGAAAGCAACATGGCAGTCACAGATGGGGGAGCAGAAAGCAGGAAACAATAAAGACAACGATAGTCAACTAAAATTAAATAATAAACAATATGAAGACAAGTAATTCCATCTAACTGTCAAAATCGTGTTTGTTATTTATTTTGAACGATCCAAAAAGGTCTCGTCTTCTTTTTCCTTCATTCGTCAGTTTTATTTATTGTCGGGGTCGCGGGTGGGACGGATCTTCATCTCCGAAAACTTGAGGGAGTACTGCCAGCCGGTCCAAGAGGACCACTCAATGCCGTCGGCGTATGAGGTGTGCTGGCCGCGCAGGTACTGGCCGTTGAGGTTGGAGGTGTGGCAGTTTCGGTACCACCACGCACCGTGGTAGAAGGAGGCGCAGTTGTTCTCAGAGTGGTCGTTGTCCCTGTCTTTGGTGGTGAACTTCATGCCGTTGTGCTTCAGAAGAGAATCACCTAAAAGCAAATAAAAGGCTATGATTACAACTTTTTTTTTACACTTTGACATATGACAACTATAATTCCCCTTTTATGTGATACACAAGCAAACACACCAGGAAATGGTAAAGAGTAGGATAGAAATTTGTCACAATTCTTAAATCTAAATATATTCTATTGCAAATACATCTATGATTTTTTAGTGGCAATGTCTTGACCAGCTTTTCACATAACTACATTCATGAAAAAATAACTTGGTTAAACTATAACGGGTAATTTACAAGTATTGACAACCTTTCTCATTTGGATTTAGGTGTTGGGTTTGATTAGGCCATTCCAATACATGTAAAAGCTTTGATGTAATTCTTTCTCCAAAGGAACCTCTCCTACATTCTTAAAACCTTCGCATCCACGACACGATCTGGACAACCTTCACAAAGACCATGGGATTGAATCCTCAGTGAAACCAAAATAATTGCTTTCTAACCTAAATTTGCTTTTTAAATTCCAAGCAAATTTATGGTTGTATTTCCACCTTCATGATGCTGACAGCTTTACACACAAAAAGACTCTATTGAGTATTCAAGTGACCTCTGAGGACAGTTGGTTGAGTTCAATTTTATTCTCGGGTATTTCTGAATACAGTCCATCGTTTTAATAATAGTTTTTTTTTTTTAATAGCACATTTAAAGTTTATCGTAATCATTTTCTTTAAACTTTAACACATCTTTGTGTTGTCCCATAAATTCCCAGTCTTGGTTTCTAACATGACTAAATATGTAAAAGTTAGCAATGTTCTATATACATTCCTCTTTAGCAAACAAGATATAAACAATCCATTACCTTTGATCTCATCGAAATTACATATATTCATATCTAAGTGACTTAAAAATAAAATGAGTCTATATTAACCATCACAGTAGATAGATCAAATGAAATAAATAGAAATACAGCTCCACTGTTCTCAAGAATATTTATTCTCATTATTTAAAACGGGAGGTCAAGCTGCTTGGCAGCAATTCATCAAACTTTCTTTTGTGACCTTTATGGCTTTTAATAACACACCAATGAATGTTTCGTATGTGTATGTGGCACTTGGAGAGGCATTAAGGCTTATTTTGTTTATGCAAATGTTTTAACAGCGGCATAATGTCATATCTTGATTTCATTCTTTCAGGCATATATATTTTCCCCCGTGTGCTTGTACAAAAATCTTTAAAAGCATAATCAATGAGAGGGGCCGCTTTTCAACAACCCACGATTGTGAATATGACAGTGATGTAAGACCACTGCAGAGATGCGGCACAGCCAAGTGCCCTTAATCATGGTCTGGATGCTAAGTCTGATCCCAACAATCAAATTGCTGAGCTGGAAATATCTTCCTACCCGCAAAGATTTCTTGCTGGCAATTTCTCAATGATAACTGCTTTTAAACCCACTGCTCTTAAAGAATTACAAGAAAAATGAAAGGAACATCCTCACAGATGCAGCAGTAAGCTTGATTTTTTTTTTGTTTCTTTCTTTTGCAAATACATGTTCAAAGAGCTCATAATGTGCAATGAACTCCCCCATATGGTTCTTTTCCTCTCTTTTCTCCCCTGTATTCCAAAGCTGGCTTCCCACTGTTGCCTGGAGGTGAAAAAAGGACAAAGCTTTGAGCTGAATGAAAGGATGCTTACCAACCATCAGGTTATCGCTAACAGCTTGTGAGGGCATCAAACAGCTTTTAATTGCTCGGGATGTGGCCCTGCCTCTACCTTCTCTACCCTTGCTCTGTCCCACTCATACTCTCCATTTGACATTACTATAGTAACCACTCAGTTGGAAAAATAATCAGACGGCATGCCCTGTATTCCAGTTTTCAGCTGTTTGGCAATTGTGAAAAATATGTAGTGAAAAGAGGAAAGGAGAAATGGGAGAGTCCCAGTAGTGTCAACAGTTGGATGATGTCCAGAGGGGTTAGGAGAGAGCAGGAAAACAACAGTGGCATTTAAAAGGCTCATTTACAAGACACTGGGTGTCACCTTGGTGGTTTGAGGGTGCTGGTAGCCTCCTGTGATGCCCATTAAGATCCAGCTGCTTGCGGTGCAAATGAGCACCTGTCAGCTGATCGGAGAGCGGGCGGAGAAGGACAACAGCAGGAAATGGTCTTAATAGCAGCAGCAGCAAAATCTAGAGGGAAGCCAAGATGATCTCAGGAGTGCTTGACTTCGATTAAATGGACTGCAGTCAAGCGGAATGTTTGTCAAATATTGAAATGAATAGTTATGTATAAACATAAGTGGGTAAGTTTGCTTATAAAGTCGCATGCCCACAGCCATCACCATCTACAACAACTCCTTAGTTAAATGAGATACCTTATCACCATTTAATTAGTATTTTTTATTTGATATGATTGATTTGATAGTGCTTTACAAAAAGAGTCAACCTAACAAAATAAACAACGATGTACGCAACAGAGTATTAGTTTTATAATTGGACATTATAATAGATCAAGTTTAGCTAAAATCTTAAATAAATAGGAATGTTTTAAGCTACTTTTTAAAACCATCAACTCCTAGTACAAACTCTACAATGAGATAGGACTCACTGTGGATGCAACAGCTCTAAAAGCTCAATCTCTTCAAGCACTTAAGCAGGTTTGGGGAACTACTAAAATATTTTGATTAGACAACAACAGATTGAGGGAGGTATACATTTGAAAAAAAATCTAAACCAAAATACATGTGAAGCTCTAAAGATTACAGCTATTTTTTTTATTAAATGGAACCTGCATCTTATTGGCATCCATAGCAGGAGAGGTCAGTTAAAAGGAAGGTCCTCTGATTTTTTCTGTTTGAGTGAGTCAGTAATCTCACAACAGAGTTTTGGACCTATGAGTAAACCCCTTCGTATTAAAACAAATCAACCGACCATTACAACACTGCAATCATGTTGAATAAAAGTGTTAATTATCATCTTCCTCACTAGTTAACCCTACGGGACTAAGATTTTAGATGTTCCCCAAATGAAAAAAAAATTGTTTTATTTGTTTTAAATAGTCCTAGAACACCTAGATTCTAAGGTTATAGATCTGTAAGACTACTAAATGCTGTTTAATGTGTAGCATTGTCTAGTGCAATTCGCTTTGTCTGATTTAAGCACTAAGAAGTTGAGTTAAGATGTTTGTTAAGCAGGTAATCATAGAGGGCTAATACCCAAAAAAGGATAATAAATGATAAATATATTGCAGCAGGAAAACCATATTTGAGATTGAAAAGTTCAGTTTTTTATCTCATCACTTTTACTTTCATTAAAATGTTTACTGTATGCTTAACTCAAGGCAAAAATTAAATTGAATATTCAGTTTTCGTTTAATAATGCCTTCTTTTCAATCTCCCAAAGGTTCACAATTGTTAAGTAGCTAACTGTTAACTGTGCTTTTAACACATTGTCCCACACTGGCTTTGGATTTTCTACAGCATCTTCATTATTTCATAACTCTAGTCTGCTTGTCTGGTTTTTGATACTGTTTGTTCACTGATACTCTCTAATAAGCCAGTGAAGCCTTTGCAGACCAGGTGGAATCACAATAGAAAACAATTTTCACAGAAATGGACTATATATTTAAAATGAAGGTAATTAATAAAGTTCATTATAGTTATATTGGGTTCACTTTTTCAGATATGTATTAGAACAAAAGGTTTTCATAATTTTCATCCATTTCACAACTACAATTGAAACCAAAAGTTTACATACATCACATAAAAAGACACACACATGTTTCTCAATGACTAAAGTTAAATCAGAGAAAACCTCTTATTTTATGTCAGTTAGTATTTGTAAAATATATTCTATTCAAAATCAGGGATTGGCATACAATTCCTCAATTTTTGGTAGCATTTGAATTGTATGACTTGGGTCAAACATTTTGGGTCTAATTGCATACACTTCTCACAGTAGTTTGCTCCATTTATCGCTCATTCCTCTTGTGGTACAGAGTTAGGTTTATAAGCCGCCATTGTCGCATACCCTTTCTCAGATCTGTGTACAAATTCTCTCCAGTATTGAGATGGGTACTTTTTGATGGCCACAACAAAATTTTGGTGGTCAAAATAGGCAAAGAGTCCCATTTTGAGGCCTTTGTACATTTGCACTATGCAATAGGATTTATTTTCAATGTTTGTCTGGGAGTAATGCCTTTATCCTTGCTGAATGGATTTTCAGTCCACGTCAGTAAAAGGCACATTTTACTCTCGATAACAACACTGTCTTATCAGCGTTCACATGGTCTTTGGTTTTTGTTGGAGGTTGGTTTGCACATTTGAGACTATGACACGTTCATCTCTAGGTAACAGAATCTGATTATTTCCAGAGTGCTACTATATGGTGCTTGGACTTTACATCATGTCTATACTTATGTTTTTTAAAGAGATGAAAAGGGCAAATTCACGCATCTGGAAACTGTTCCCAAGGTTGACAAAGGCTTGTGCATCTACACAATTCTCTTCCAGACATATAGGCTGATTTTGCCATCATGTCAAACTAGAGAACAGCCTGTTTCAGGTGTGGCTGTAAAATAAATTCACAGGGTAGGCCTTCAGTTACCTCAAGAGCGTTAGTTAACCTATCAAAAGTATTAAAAGCCATGACATCATCATCAGCGCTTCCCTTCATTTATTTTTAGCTATTAATGGATACTGAATGTGAACTTCAAATTTTGAAGACCAAACATAATCTCTCCCAATACTGTGTCATTCAAAAATAGTAATCCCAAAATCGTAATACAACAGTTTTGGTCTGCATTAAATTTAGATAGATAGATAGATAGATAGATAGATAGATAGATAGATAGATAGATAGATAGATAGATACTTTACTGATCCCAAAGGGAAATTCAAGAATAAAAGATTTAATCAACTTTATTTGTCAGGTACATACAGGACATACTAGGAATTTGTTTTGGTGTAATTACACTGAGGCAGCCATTTGCGGCGCCAGGTAGGCAGTAGCACAAAGGGTATTGCCTAAGGACCCACACTGTGGTGTATTTTGCCATGAGCTGGATTTAAACCCATGACCTTCCAATTGGAAGTCAGGCAAAATACCACTTGAGCTATCCGTCCAGAATGAATGGTTAAGTAAAAAGGTATGCATGATTCTTAATCCCATGTATGCAAATTTCTGGTTTTAATAAACTGCTTTGATGGTCATTTAATCAAATCTCAATTAAGTTTTTTCTCTTCTATTTTATAGTTTATGTTGTATTACTTGGTTTTGCAATACAGTGTAAATAGATCCATGTTTTATTTTTAGCCCATTTTAGCTTGTGGTGCACCTGCGTTACCTGTTTTTCTGTTCAACCGAACACCTCTTTGCTGCATCTCTCATATTTGTCCCCGTTCTCTCAGTGTTCTGGAAACGGCACTCCCCACAGGCCCCTTAAAATGCTTCTTCATTTCAGTGGCAGCTTTTTGTTTATGCTCCAGGTCAAGCTGTGCAATTAATTGCCAGTAATTTAATCAAGGTGACAGGTAGCTGGCTTGGATCTGATAGTTAGGGAGCAAAGACACAGACACTAGCTGTACCTCTCTCTGTGCAACAAACTGCACTACTTAAGCAGTGGACACACCTCCTGCACTGTAAAAAACTGAATGGAGGATGAGCAGGTTATAGGTATCGCCCACCTCTGTTTTTAGCAGTAAAAATAAATTTCAGTTTGAGGAGTCTAATCATAGCAAAATCATGTCACGTCCTGCAAGAAAATAATGACCTAAGTACAGTACATACCTGCATTGCCAGAATAGTCTCCAACCGTCAAAGGGTATCCATCATCATCAGGGTCCACTGAGAAGAGACTCACACCGAATGTGCCATAATGGGCATATGCTGTGCTATTTTCAAAGTCCTCCAAGTCGATACGCAGCTCATAGTTCCCCTGGATGGACAGGGCATGGATCTGCTTCAACCCTGCAGGGAGAAAAGAGCCAGACACAGACAAAAACAATCTATTACAACGTATCCTTCTTGTTCTCAGTAGACAATCTAAAGCTATTTCAGTGCTTTCTCGCCTCCATACATTTTCTCGAAACAAGATATACTTTTTTCCCCCCATTTAGAGCCTTCTTCTGCATGTGTTGGGTTTCTTTCAGAAACAAGATTAGAGATTCCTTTTAAAATTGGCGGACTCACACTGCTGTTTGGAATGATGTTGGAAACAAGTACTTCTTACAGAATCTTTCACTGAGTGTGATGCATGGGCCCCCGAGTTAATTGTTTAGCTCCTTCACTATATGTTGTACCAGAGGCATCTTTGTGTTGTGGTCACTTTGAATGCATTAGCCATTTTCATTTTAATATTTGCCTATTTTAATATCCTCTTTTCTAGTTTTTATAACCATAATCAAAAGAGAACCATTATACCAAATTCTTAATCCACACAAACATTTTTCCAGCATAACCCAGATCAGTGTTAAGTCAGGGCCATTAAAACGCACTTTTTTTATCTAGGTCTGAGCAATTTTTGCAGCTTTGAAGACAAACATTTGCGTGCGAGGCCATGTTTAAGAATTGCCGGCGCGTGTCAAGGAAAGCTTCACATAAATCAACAGACGGCAGCAAGATGATAAATGGTTATCTATATTCAGCAGAGATCCTCTCGGTATTGAATACAATCATTCTAACGAAAATATCCATCCATCAGTTGTTTATACCAGAGGTTCACTATTTTCCTCAAAGCCCCGTTACTTACCATCAAGCAGAGCGGAACCTTCCCTCCCTTACCCTGATGAATCTATCTCTTCTAAAGACACATCCAACCTAATCTCTTTATGTAACTAATGAAATAACTAAATGTAATGTTACAAACTCCAATTTGGAAATCTAAAAAATAGGAAGTTTCACAACAGAAATAACTACATGCGCATTATTGGGAGAATTGCAGTCTTTCTTCGAAAATAAAGTAGTCTTGTACATTTACACGCAACTCTAACTAAAATCTAATAAAGAGTTACCTGTGTTACTATTTTTATCAGATTTTGAGACCAACTGTATGAATATTGTTCTTCTGACTTTAGGGTTTCTTCAAAGAAACTTCCTTTGATAGGTAATCATTACTGGAAAAAAAAAAAGTGAGGTCATGTTATCATTGCAAATACTTTTACAATGATAAAACTGTGATTTTAAAAATGCAAACATGTTTTACCAGGATATTTGGACATGTCCTTTCTATCTCCGTGTCTGTTACAATGGACATAAACCCCAAGCAATTTCTACTGAAGGTTTATACATACATCTATTTAGTGACATATTGAAGTGTAAGCTGCAGAAGTAAAATCTGTTGTGCTTCACATCGGCATAGCTTCATACATTGTGTTGGTCAGTCAGTGGTGGAGCTGCTGGCTATTTTTAGTGATCATTTGGCAAAAGGCAGGGTACCGTGTCAGCGCTGAGACCTACAGGATATATAACATTCACGTAAAGAGCTTTGGTAAACTTGAGAGTGAATCAATCCTACATTAACGGTTTGGATGGTGGGAAGAAGTCAGAGTACCCAGAGAGACCCCACATAGGAATGGTGACAATATGCTAACTCTGTTCAGAATGAGTCCAGGCTAAAATGTGAACCAAGGAAAACAGTATCACCATGTAGCCACTGGTAAAAAAATATTTAAATCACAGACTTAGTTTATTGGTATATTTTTCATCCCCACTATATAATGGATATAAGTATTCTGTAAGTTTGTAAATGTTAGCTACAGCGTTACATTTGCTTCCTTACAAACACCTTCTTGTTTTTGCTTTTCATTCACACTTATATGTATAATATCATAAAACACAGTTACATTAGATAATACAAAATACAGTTTTAAAATAATAAATTCATTTAAGAATAAATCTACCCGAACTCACCAAATGTTATGTGAAAGATGACCCACACCTCAACCTGATGCCATGGCTAGTTCTGTCCTGCTTAGCGCTGCCATCAGCCGTTTCCCATAAATTATTTACAGAATTCAATCAATACAGTCACATTTAAGGCTGTTTGGGCATTTAACGACTGGGTGGAGAGCACAATGTAGCACATGCATGAAATTCAATCCAGAGTATGAGCAGGCAAATCCAAAATCTTAATTTTTGATTCTTCTTTCTTTTGAGTCATTTAAAAGTAGTATTGCTAATATGCTTCAGATCATTCCCCTTGTGCATAACCAAAGTACTCTTGAGTTTCTCTTTTTTATAAGATTTTACTATCATCACGATATTTTTAGTATTGTTTTTCCTCTTTCTTGAAACATCACCAATGGCCACAACTGAGACAGGGGAAGCGAACTATCACATTTTTTTGATGATTACGATTATTTATTGGTGAAGAAAAAAAATCTGTAAAACACAAATAGTTTTTCGCAGCATCAAAAATGTATTTTACGCAACTCTTAATACCAACTAGCTGTTTGTTACCAGTTCTTTTAAATCAGATGTCCCAAATTAACCTATCAATTATTACTCAACCTGTTTGAAGGTGTGCACTTGTAAAACAGACAGCGCCAGAGGGGAAGAAAACTGGTATTTCCATCCCTTCTTCCGTGCTCCCTACTGCTCAAAGTGTCACCCTGCTGTGTTGGAGTGACGGTGCTTCTCAAGGCAACTTTTCCCCTCCTGGGTTGATCAAAGGTATCAAGACGGAATGGCATGTCAAGCAGAGAGAGGCAGGAAGAACTCTTCCTGGGTGTCTTGGAGACAAAATTCAAAGCAGGAAGACAAACGATGCATCAGGCTTTAAAGATGTGCTAAAAAGCCTCACTGTAATTTCAAATGCACCATACATATGTTTGTTGAAGATCAAATTAGTTGACAGTACACATATCCTCTTCGAAAGCTTTAACTTAAAGAAAAGCAGTGGAAACTGCTTCGATGAACCAGAACACTGTATTTTTTACCTCATACATTGAGCATCACCGCTGCAAATTAAACTCATTTTCTTCTTTTAAAGCCTAAAAAGCTCCAACGGATTCTGCCTAATTTGAATTCCATCACTGTCGAGAATTGCTCTCTGAGAGGACCTTGTCTGAAGTGGAGGGCTAATTTGATGACAAACATATCTGAAAGGGCCCATTATTATTCCGATGCAGAGGCCTGTAGTCTGGGACAAAGCACTTAGTTTAGATTTTATCCACCCCAATGGGAGCCGAATCTCATGCTTCTGGTTTTCAAACAATCAGAGTTAGAGGATCAGGCGTTAAAATATCCACAGGCAGGTGAGTTTATGCGTAAAACTTCCAAGTTCCTTTCTATGTAAAAGTATATCAATGCAAAAGAAAGCAGAGATGCAAAAGTGCAAACAAAATTTTACATATTTTCACACAGCTTCAGAAAAAAAAAGGAAGAAAAAAAGTGTCATTTACAGAAATAGTTTTTTTTGTCGCAGCCGTTTGAGAGAAAAATAACAGTATCAATCTGCAGGATCTCCTCGGGGGAAACAAAGCCCGCAGCGATTTGAAAAACTTCAAAAGAGTTTGAATGTTTTCTCTTCCAGAAAAAGGGAAACTAAAATTGCAGATGCAACACGCCTCTATTTAAAGACTCTCCAGCTTCCAACTGTATTTACACAACTTTAATTCAGTCTTAATTAAAGCCCCAGAGAATCCCAGAGAGGATCCAATTCAGAATAATTAAAAAGGAAGACAAAAGAAACAACAACAAAGACTTTGCTGCTTATAGTCATAATGCTCAGGTGTAGCTCTGCGTTAATTAAATGCTATTGTTAGCGTTTTTGAAATGAGCTCTAATACAAGTGAGGATTTTAAGGTGTTTTGCTGCAATATTAACATGTTGATTGCTCCATTGGGGACATCCTGTTACTATTTACTAAAAGCTCCATAAAACAAATGTATACAATTTAGCTGAGTAATTCTTTTTCACCTGTATATAGTTTTTTAAAATTATGTTTGTAGCTTGCAGTACATTATTATTGGTAAAACAAAGACAGATGCAAATAATGAATTTTCCACAAACTATACATATTCCGAAGAGGTAAATAATTACATATTATTTAATAGGGAAGACAACATTTTAATTTAGTATTTTAGCTTGAATTATTCTGATCTGTATTGATCACACATCTTTCTATACAAATAAAATCTATGTGGTGAAATCACATTTGGAATGACAGTACAGTAGTTTTTTGAGCGTTTGTTGTTTATTTTATGTTGCACGACTTATTTGTCTATTTATTACTTTAATATTTTATTTTATCAATTTAAATTGAGTAATGGTTTGAGAGCAATTGAGTTTAAAATAGTATGTAAAAATGGTGAAATGCTATGAGTGTCTAAAATAAATAAATTGTATGAAAGTTGTTTTCACAGTTGTTATGCTGTCAGACAGGAGATTTCATACTAACTATGCATCTAATAATAGTAGCCACCTGGGGATCTATATACAACAAAGAGAGGGACTTTTGACAGATAATCATTAAAATCTCATATCTTGTCACATCCTGTTGGTCTTAATAAAAATTAAAAAATATTAAAAAACTCCTTGCAGTAATCAGGAGACGTTTAATTTTAATTAAAGGTGAAAAGCATGTGAATAATTAGGATCAAAGTAACTGTATTGAAACGTTGGTGTAATTTACACTCTTAATAATATTCAGAATACCATTTTTATAATATTCCATGATTTACATTTTTTATGATTATTTATTTCAAAAGTATATCAAAATACAAAATCAGGAACGGAACAGTTTATACATACAAGTACATGAGAATAAATTGGCTCTTTTTGGACGTCAGTACGGACATTTAACCAAACTGATACAGGAATTACACAAAAACATCACGTTGAACGTTCTTAACATCTCTTGCTCAATATCGCCAATTCAAAATTAAAAATATAATTGAATATTTGAAAAGAATAAAAGCAATGCTTTTGTGCTGTTTTTTTCTGGTTTTGTAGCGATCTTTAAAGTTTTTCATTTGCAATAGCTGCTTAACACATTTTCACTCAAATATAAATTCAGTTGGGCTCTATGACACGTCTGTTGTTTCTTTGTCAGATGAGCTAAGCTCCTCCCAACTTCTTCCAGTCACTTAAAGCAGAGGTCTTCAACAGGGGTCCGCGGAGGTACTGGATGGGGTCGCGAAAGTTTTGGTTCATTAGACTGTTTTTTATATTCCCCCCCTGCAATTTTTTCCACTAATTGAAATGTCTTTAAATACAGATTATACAACAGTTAGTTGGTGTTAGGTGTGATTGCGGCCTCGTGCCTACGAAGGAATCACACCAGTGCCGATATTCACCGATATAGCACTCCCTCCTAGTGTGATATTGCTTTAATAAGCATACCAACTTTATTTATAAAGCACTTTGCCATGGAAAGCGTTGAAGACCCCTGACTTAAAGGTTTTGGTTGTCTACCAGCTGTGCATTGAACAGGTCTGGAAATTCCAAAACCTGCAGAGTCCTACACTGAATGGTATATGTGGAAAACTTTTCTAGCTGGTGTTGAGGACTCTTACTGCCTACATCCAAGCATCTTACCCTTTTTCATCTGATGTTCTGATGTAGCCCAGCAACAAGACAGGGACCTGAAGCCCTGCTTGTTCAAAGAAGCTCTTCGTATAATGACAATCTTCCACTAGTACAAGAGCTGAAATCATTTTAGCAACTTGGACAGTAAGTTTCAAGGGTGTTGCTTTTACCAGCTTTAGCTTAAGGCAATCTATTAAAAACTCCAAGTAATTTATGAACTATGGCCCAGGATAATTTTACCACAACAGAGGAATTAAATATGAATCCAGAAACTGAAAGAGTAGAACTTTTATATAATTTAGGAATTCCTTGCAAGAGGCAGCAATAGCAAATCTTAGATTTAGATTTAATTCTGGATGAAAATCCTACTTTTCACGGATCCCTGCATGACACAAGGACTGTCTCCGGTTGATTACTGCTCCGCTTCTGTTTAGTGTTTAAAAAAAAAAAATGTTTTTAGCAGACGCTTTTATCCAACGTAAATTACAAAGTAGGCAGTAGCGCGAAGGGTCTTGCCTAAGGACCCAATTGAGGTATCCAGCCGTGTTTAGGTAAACAAAGATGTCTATATATATATATATATATATATATATATATATATATATATATATATATATATATATATATATATATATATATATATATATATATATATATATATATATATATAT
>JAVLVB010001034.1:746566-778539 GCA_032876305.1 Orestias chungarensis | reverse complement strand
AGCCATTGTTTCTGCATGCTGATTCCAGAGGAGTGAATGCTGCAAGTCAATGACTCGATGCAATCTGCTGGGGTTCCTTAGATTGGAAACTTTTTCAAATTGATTTGTTAGAATGTATCCTTGATTTTAATTGATTTCTTGTAAAGTGCCTTGAGACGACACCTGTTGTAAATTGGCGCTATATAAATAAACTGATTCTGAAAATAAACTGAATAAGCGATGTGCTGATTGGTTATTCACTCAGGAGTCAAAAAAGGGTCCACATTTTTACTTGTACTCTGAGATTTGCACACTTGTAACTTGAGATTTGCAAACTTTAAGGTTGGAATTGTTTTTTTTTTTACAAGTACAAATCTTTTTTACGGATACAAATCTTTTTCTTACGAGTGCAAATCTTTTTTTTTTTACCAGTATAAATCTTTTTTTCACAAATACAAATCTTTTTTACAAGTACAAATCTTTTTCTTATGAGTGCAAATCTTTTTTTTTTTTACCAGTATAAATCTTTTTTTCACAAATACAAATCTTTTTTATAAGTGCAAATCTTTTTCACAAGTACAAATTCTTTCTGACCCTCATTTGATAAATACCTTCCAGCCGGAGTCGTCAGCTACTCTGATGTAAAACCGAACATGCGTTTTCACACACAACAGACAACATATGTCACCATAAACCACTTTTTTAAATTAAATTGTTGGCTTTTACAGATATATCTTTATGGACATATCTATATATGTTTCATAAAATCTTTAATGCAAATAAAAACCAAAGTCTGATTTTTTGTTTGTGCACACAATCTAAAGCTTATTCTGATTCTTAATTTGACCAATACCACTTACAAAACATAAACAAAATGTTATTAAGAACTGAGAACAAAGTCTCGTCAATAAGATTGCCAAGGGAAGGAGCGCAATGCTTGACGACCTTTATATTTCTTTCTTGTCAAGCGATAGTGTTTCAATCAATCAATCAATCAATCAATCAAAAATACTTTATCCCAAAAGCTCATCAAATCAATTTTAACACCAGACAAAGATGTAATGATGAATAATCTTGAGTAATAATGAATGAACCTGAATCCATATGCAAAAATATTCTGTTTGCTGACAATATGTGTGCATTTTGTTACATTTGCCATGAAATTAAAAACATACAAGACAAATGAACACTATCCAATAGGGTTTTTTCCTCTCCCTGATCTAGCGGTCGTGCCCTACTTGACTGAACCCTGGAGTCTACACTGTTGCAGAAATATCAAAAGGGAGAATGTCTGTTTTTCTTTTTCCAGTTTAGCGACCTCAGGCTCAAAAGCACCTGTCACCAACTTTAAAAGCTTTTGGATTACGCAGCTATTGAGCCAAAGCACACGGTTAAGGGCTTATCGAAACTTGCAGAGGCATTCTGTTAATATCTGATTCGTTTTGTGTTTGCACCTGTCTTCACCAGGAAAAAAAAACTAAGGTTTATGTGCGTGAAACAGTGTTTTAAGAAAAACTTTTTACAATGTATTTTTTGAAAAACTCGTTTGTTTCATAATTTGGGACAATATTTAAACCAATAAAATAGAAGCTTATTATTTGCTTTGGTTGGCTTGCTTTGTTACTGTTCAAATAAAATTTTACGTGTATGATGGGATTTTTAATGGTACTAAGGAAATCATCAAAGACAAAAAAGGGTGCAATTAATCAGGGAGAATTTCTAACTCGTTAAGCTTTTATCACGCACTTGATCTTTGTTTTGAATTTGACGTAGTTATTGTTAATATTGTTGTCACTAGCTGTTTAAGATCCATTGCTTTAAGTCCAACACAATGACATATATGTAGATATATTTAATTAGCAAACTCAAAGTCTCCAGTCACCAACATTGGAGCTGCCTTTAAATTTGCTGCTTGACAGCATTCAGACTCTGCTCCTAGGGAGGGAAAATTTGTGATCTCTTCGATGTGATGGGGTAGTTTGATGTATTGATATACATTTACATTTTTTTAAATAAAAATGTGCCTTGCATAAACTTTTGTAGTTCTATTTTCCCCCTCCTAAGTAGTGTGTATAAAGTGAATACAGTCATTTTCAGAACTATACATCTGCAGGTCTTATTTCAGTTTTGAGAAACTTTTTTTTTCAAATAATTTGCTTCATTCAAACAGACAGTAAAAGAGAGAAGAAGAAAGTGAAAGTTTTAAACCCCTGAGTAGTACTTTGGTTAGGACTGATGGTTAGAAAAAAGTAGACTGGTTTATACATTCCCCTAAACGGCTTTAAAGCGAAGGCTCGGAGGATCCTTTTGCAAACACACAGGGCTGAAAGAGTGCAAATCCTGGATCCCTCCTCGCTTTTGCCCTGAACTGTGAATACTAAGACTGTGGATAAAATGATATCAGGCTCCTAATAGGAGTTGCTATGGTCGCAGTCCTGCCTTGCTTTCTGAGAAGCACAGCGTAAATGACAGGGCTGCACATCTTCTCTGTTTTGCAACACATGTACAACTGGCTGATTTCCCAATATTCAGAAGTGCTTCAAAAGACTGAATATTCTCCCAATGAACAAACAAAGCCGTGGCACAATAAGTCCAGCGGCGAACACAGGGCGCCGTCCCCCAGGCCGAATCCATGAATGTTCATGCTTGCCAACAGCGCTCTCATTATCGTTTCCAGGAATCTGTGAAGGCAGACACTTTTGCACTACATTATTAATACATATTGTTGCATCTGAATCTTTTGGGTTAATGGATAGCTCACTGAGCTGCATATTTTAGACCTCCAGCATTTTTCCTAAATTAAATCTAGCGGCTTTAATGAGTGCTGCCTAACACCGACATAGACAGTGGAGACTCGACATGGGTTCTTCAGAGGTAGGGATGCCGCCCTGTAGATCTGATAAATGGTGTTTAGCCTGACAATATGAAAAAAGAAAGATAATTACTCTCTTTGACTCCTAACAGAGGAATGACAGAAGTAAAAACCTCGGGAGAAACGGGACGTATTTCAACGAAGTGTCGGAATTATTTTTAAAATAATTTCAGTGTCATGGGTCGTATTTAATTGGAGCTTGCAAATGTACAAAGCTATGGTGAAAAGGACCACAAAAGCACTCAGCAGTTGAAAGCATTGCCGCTGTTGCGGCAGACCAATGGATAGAGTGAGATGGAGGAGAGAAAGTTATTATGGTAGAGCTCTAATGCAAGGTATAATTAAATGTTAATCCACCACAAAATGCCCTAATTTATTTCTGCAGTAAAGTAGTTTTAAGTGAACAAAAATAATCAGTTTTGTTTTTTTCTTTTTTTCTGGAGCTTGTCTTCCTTCTTTATTAAAATAAGTGCCAAGTTAGTTCATTTTTATTAACTCCCACAGTCAAAATATGATCATTTGTGATAACCAGCAGTGTTTACATACAAAGATCTGTGGGTTTTTTTGTAGTTTTTTTTTACTATGTGTAGTTAAATATATATGCATGGAATATTTCTTAATACACACAGCAGAGTCTAAGTGTTTGTGGCCTGAAAAATCAGCAGATTCTTACTGTCCCTCCCTTAGGAACATGGCCTACATCTGCCTCTAGTTTTGCCTGAGTTTAAAATTGTTGTTCAGTTTTTAACCACATTCTCACCCAAGGGGAAACTGTTGGGTTACTATCCAAGATCTGCCATCAGAGGTTTTCTTTATGCAGTATTTCGGACATTCTTTTTGTTGTTGTTGTTTTTTATCGGTTCTTCGGTTGTGAAGTTTGGTCTTTGAATATGGAGTTTCACTTTTTGCCTGTCCCTCTGTATATCTGACAAGTGGTATTTGGGCTTCTCTGGAGCACCACATTTCCCTGCACTCATATCAAATAAATCAGTACCGTTATCTTTTGTCTCTTGCTGGATATACGGCAGCGCTCGAGCTCACGGTACACCATGAGAGAGGCGACACGTTTGCTCGTGTTGCTTCTAATGTGGCTCGAAGATTTTTAATTAAATGTTTGTTAATCTCAAAGACTGCGAGTAAGCTTGATTTAAAGCCCTGTTCAAAGGCTGTTTTGAGGTCCACCTAGCCCGCCCCCTTGCTTATTTTCATCATGACTATTATTAATGAGCGGATGTATAATGTTAATAGATGAGGACAGGCAATGGCTGGTGGAACATGCAAGATGTAAAGCTAATTGTCAGGTCACAATGATGCATGAAGATGTAGCTGCAATTAAAACAAGTGCCATTTTCTCTTTAAACAATATTCCAACTTAGATCCAACAAGTACTGGCAACCAGCAGAGCATCAAAGTTAAACAGATAGACATACTGTAATAGATATATACCTTGATCCCCTTACATAATGTACAAACATTAAAATTTTACTTAAATTATGATAATTACATTAAATAAACTATTTTTATCAACTGATATCAACATTATTAATTTACAGTCCCTACAAAGTATACCCATTACATGTGTTTAAATTGTGTCATATTATAAGCCAACCTCAAAGTTTTTGAATATTACCTATTTGTGGGAAACCAACCCAAGGTATTACATAAGTTTGTTCGTTTTTTTAATACTATATTTTTATGTAAAATAATACATTATAAACCGTCTTGTGAATTTATATTCTTCCAGTTGGAGTCAACATCTTGTAGAACCCCATTTTGCTGCAGTTTCAATGCATGTTTTTGGCAACTACCAGCATTGCACATGTAAAGACAACATTATTTGGTAGTTTTGTTTTACACAGTCACTTTCCTCAGGGAGATTTGTTGCAGCCTTTTAGCAATTCCAATGGTTTTCTCTAATCAAAGATGATAAAAAGCATCTACATAATTTGAAATAGGACGGGCCTCATTGGGAGTGTGCTTCACCACACCATACAAAATGTTTAATTAGACTCCAACACCTGTGCAATGATCTCTACATTTTTGATGCAGGGTTGAACAGTGCTTTATCACATGTTCAAAAATGGTGAAATTATTTTAGAACTAAAGCATAACGTCTTCACAACTCTGTCTTTAATTTGTGTAATGGGTTTGTTTTGTTGCCATGTAATTTCTTTGATAATGTTAATTAAAAACACAATATTAAATTCATATGTACATTACATGCAGAGTTTTAATCATTGGCTTTGCAAATGCATCATCGAATGAATGGTGCTGCACAACCACAGGAAGTAGCAGCACAGTGTCTTGTTTCCTTTTGTTACAGTGTGACTGTCTGACAGTTTGTCTTATTAATCAGCGTGTACAGCTTTGATTTGCTAAGCTGCACATCGCACCATTAGTATTCTTTCAAGAGCATTTCAAGGGCATCGCATGTCTAAATACAATCAATTTGATCATGCAGGCACATTTTAAATGTTCAAAAACGGCAAACCAGAAATCAAGCTGTTCGGGTCCCTGTCTTGACTGCGTCAGCAGGCTTGTTTATGCCACTCAGGCTAGATCCCTTTTACCGATAAGAAGGGGAGAGTTGTGGAGGAATTAGAATTTCCAAAGTCATGCTGATTTCAGGCAGCAGCTGTCACGAAAGAGCCATTTTATCTGATGATAGATAGCTCAGATAGATGTCAATGTTAGATTTCAGCTCTGCTTTTAACCTCTCGCCTTGGTGAAATCAAATGTTCCCAAACGCCTTCTGCTGGAGAAAATAAAAGAGGGGGAATTTGACTCAAGAGGCAGAATTAGAGTCATGAAATCATGAGAGAGAAGGATGAGAGGATCAGACTGGATATCATCAGAAATTAACCTTCAGGGTGGAAAGACAGAGCCTGGAGTGGTGAAGTAAGAGGAGGTTGGGAGGAGGAAAGGAGGAGGGGGCAGGTAGACAAATGCTGCCCGACCTGCCAGACCTTGAAGGTTGTAATTCAGAGAGAGGACTGCATTAATATTTAGAGGCGCTCTCAGGTAAAAACAAAATGAGCTGAGGAGCCTCAGCTAGTAGTCAGCGCGACAGGCTGGAATAAAGATTCAAGGTTTGCGCCCCAAAAACACAACCGCAATAAATTACACATATTTGTCATGGGGCGTCTATAGATGCAATATTACACAGGGAACAATGCATCAAAGTAAGTTTTGTGATCTGAAACAGACCTGCAGTAAATCCTCCATAATCTATAATTTGAGGTAAAAATAATACAAAAAATCTGAAACAAATAATCAAAACTTTCATGTAAACCTGAAATACAAAACGCAACCTAGTTTAATGATTGTAATGCTTAGTTGTTATGCGAAGCCGTGACAAGAATACTTCTGGAGTTTTACTTTAATAGCTTTATATCGCGAATATAATTTATATAAAATTCTAAGGTCTTATAGTCCAAAACATTAATCTTTCCTTTGTTTTTTGTGTATACTGTATCTAAACGTACGTGAATGCCAATCAGATGAACACGTAATTCACTAGACAATAACTTAATTCTTCAAAAAACCTATGTGGAGTTTATAAAAGCTATTAATAATCTTTCTGTAACATTTAATCAGACTCTCTTTAAATGTTGGTTGTGACCTTTGAAGCAAAATCCCACTGTCGATAAGCTTCTGTGTTGTTTTCACTATTGTTTTGTAAATCTATGTTTCCAAACCTTAAAGTTTTTTATTCGATCATTTCTTAAACTATGTAATTGAGATTTTTCTTTGTACTTAGATCAAGATAAACTTATTGATGCTGACTTTTCATAAGAGTTGATTTTTTAGCGGCGGTAAAATGTCAGAATGGTACACTTTCTTTTCGAAATGCACACACTAGCCACAATAACCCACAGGCATGTGGTCAGATCAGTGGAGAGAAATAAAATGACTTGATTTTGTCACAGAAGCTCTGCTGTGACTACTTTGAGCAAGCCGTATGACCTGTTGGGGAGCTGGACCTGACAGATAAAGTTCAAGTTCCAGGAATATTTCCTGCTACAACTTGAAGATTTGCTCGATCACCTGCCAATACCACTAAGCATGACTACCAAGCATGGCTCATGCCTTCCCGGGCGCCCCAAAAAACACCTGTACATCGACTTAGAAAGAAATCAACTCACAAGGGGATTTTGTCCAATTTGTTACAAAACTGCATGGGCTGTCTCAATACTGACATGTTTATTTGGTCAGCAGAAATGATTTAGGAGGAAAATTGCACTGGACTGCAACCATACACAGAAACCAATCAAATAGAAACATAGAACTGATGTTGTTGTGCCAGTTTAAGTTAAGGGACATTTTATGGAGCCATTATGGTTTATTTTAGCGTCAAGTGTGACTTATGATACTACATGTTACATAGGTCTAAACTTCATGAAATGAAAAGTTATTTATGAAAACATTTTTGAACATCCTGTGATTTCATGGTTTACATTTTCATAGTTTTGCTTAACTTTGGCATTGAGTGCCTCTATGCAGTTTGATAATAACTGGCCAAACTATGCCCACAGTAGGAGAATGTATTAGTTTCAAATGCAACCTTCCAGAACCTCGAGGGGAATAATATTACAATCTTTTAATTGTTCAGGCATTTAGGTTAGAGTTGCATTGTTTTTGTTGTAAGATTAAGCAAATGTGTTAAAGACTCTGTGTGTGAGCTGAGGAGCTGCTCAGGTAAACTTACTTGACAAGTTAAAAAAAGTTGTGGGAGGATTTATTTGGAGATAAAATTTCTTACGCCACAATGTTTTGTTTTTTTATCTAAAAGTGTGATTTTATTATGGTATCATGTCTTCTAACTTCTTGAAATGAGGGATTGAAATAAAGCAGTGTGAAAAAGGTTTAAGATTCAAACTTTAGCTCATAAAAGTAATGCTGGTTGTATTCCAAGAAATAAATCACAGATCTTCATTGTTTTCTTCATCATCTATGTTTCTATTTCTCACAGAAATAGTCTAAATGAGTGAGAATTCATCTTGTAACTTATCAAAGTCCTTCAAATGCTTGCTGCACAATGTCAGAGTCCTCCTTTGCTGTCAGCTTATAATCTTGCTCTCTCACATGATGTCATTCAAAGACATTAAGAGAAAGTTGAATGTATGCTAGGTGGAAAAGATCAAATGCAAACATGTTGACACTACCACTGCTAGTATACAATAAAGAAATGAACTGAGATCATGAGTTGTACTGTCTAATCCTATAACGTAGTCAAACTAACACCAGTAAAGTTAGGTAACATGTTCGCAGGAATTACAAACATAAAAAAATATTTTTCAATTGTTTAGGTTGGTTTATATGTGTACGTTAGAAGTACTCCAATAGAACTGAAGCCTACCTGTTTTGCATTCAAGCTACAATTCCTCTGTCTCAGGTTTTCATATGCACTCAAGACTTCTGACCAAAAAACATGACATAGATGTCAGCTCAGTTCTCCTAAGAACATGCCTCTAGTCTAGATCTGACACATGTTGCATCAAGCTACAGAGCAAAGAATAAGGCTACAGAAGAATTACATCATTTTTATACCAAAACTCATTTTAAAAAGTATTTTTTTCACATCAGCATATTACAGCAGCAGTTAAAAGGTTTATTCAGTCAAAGTGAGTTTGCAACGATCCTCAAAATCTTACTGCATATCCTGAAAGAAATACTTAAAGATTTTGGTAAGGGTAACAAGTACTCTATTTCACCTTGTGATATTGTTTTAGTCTAAAGCTACATTGTTCGGCACTGGATGCTGAAAATAAAGGTTTTTCAGAGTATAACTGAGCCCAAAAGTGTACTTAGGAGCTAGTGCAACACCAGTGATCATTCTGCTTTTTACAATACTTTACTTTTTACATCAGACAGTTAGTCTGACTGGAATTGTCTCGTGATCGGCACATTTAATACAAATAATTGTATTATCAGCGGTGGACCGTCCCTTACCACCATTTGCAGTGCAAAATTCCTGTGTTTCTTGAGAAAGAACCACCCAATACGAAAAAAGATGAGATCGCTAATACTCATGAAACAACTTTCACTTTAACCGCTATGACGATTATAAGTAAAAACAGGAAAAAATAAAAAGAAAGGAAAGGAGTCAACTGCAGTCCTGGCCCTCATTAGACCTGCCTTTAGCTTCAGGCCCAACTGGATTTATCTTGAAGGTATACCCACTTAGAGAGTGTTAGTTAGAAAATATTTCAAAACAATCATTGGACCAATAACTTTATTGGCCTTTTGTTAGTTCTTAAATAATATAAATAATTAAATAATTATTAGAATAAAGTCAGTGCTGCTTCTCCCATGAGATTGTAAGAACGATGGAGCAAGATTCAGTAAAGCCTCCTGGTGAGTCATCAAAACTAGTATAATGAATTTCTTCAGCAGCCCTTATGGCATGACGCATTAGGGAAAGTATAAATGTGTAAAATGTATTACACTAGTGGGAGAGAAGTAAAGCTAGCTATACCGAGAAAGCATGTTAGATAAAATCTCTGGCAATGTAGGAAGTGGGAGCTGACATGGGGGCGAAGCATAATGAGCACAGAGTATGACACTGAAATGCCATGAAAGTGTTTGATTATAAAAGCAAGGCACCATTATGAGCTGGGCTAGAGCAGACAGGCAGTCCTGCTGAGGCCCTCTCGCATTCATGGGTCAAAGTAAAACAGTGTCCAGGAGGAGGAGTGTCTAAAAGGCCACACATCTTCTGCCTTGTTTGCTTTTAATGAGGTTACAAACCTTCATCGCTAATTATAACGCTGTTCTTTAGTAGAATTCTCTGAACTTCTAAAAAAGCAGAAACAGTTTTCAGACAAGAGAAAGGTTTAGCTGAGAGAGAAATCATAAGTCCGTAACTAATTAGAGAAACTGAAAATGTCATTGTTTAGAAACGATGAGAAAACTGATGTTTAATAGCTTTAAATGACTCATCGATGTGCATGTCAATGCCAACTCTGAGCTCAAAAGCAGACACTGAGATAAAGTCAATTACAACTTTTTTTTTTAAAGGGTTGTAAATATCTAGTGTAAGGTAGCACGTAGATGTCAAGTGTATGTTTAATTCATTGCAAGAAACATGCTTTTCACAGCTATTATAGCCCCAGCCCTTACTTGAGAAGCATAACAGGAATGCTAATTTGTTAATCTAAAGGTATATTCTCTTTTCTGATGTTTGACCAGGCATGAAAAAAAACTTACTGTGCTGAAAATGTGATCTTTTTTTCTGTTGTTTTTTTTAAAATTAGGAGCTTTAAAGAAAAGCCAGAAAAAAGTGTGAAAAAAATATTATTTGAAGCAAAACAGTGGAGATATTAAAGCAGAAAAGCAGGCCGTCTGAGTGTAATGACTTTTCTGCCACTGTTACATGTAGATCTATTCCATCATTCCTCAATCAATTTTTCAATCATCCCATCTGGGCTCATTCAACGTTCCTTTATGAGGAGAATATGCTCATAAAGTTTTTACATCTCCTGGAAGATGAAATCCCTTCTACCTTTTAAAGCGTCTGATGTGCAGCGAGGACTCTGCTGCTGGCAAAAGAAGGCAGTTGGAGGAACAGACCCGCAGGCTGGAAAGAACTGGCTTTGAATTACCTGGGTTTTGTGTAGGGGACCACGTGTTGCACTTGTCTTTATACATGTCGAAATTACAAAGAGATTTGCGACAAATCGCAGTTATCTTCACACCAGTGCAGAAATTCTGTACAGATGGAGCGACTGCCAGTATACAGCTCCACAAATAGGGGAAAATCTCATTCTTTTAAAGAAAAAAGAAGGAGCTAGCTCTCTCTCTTTTTTGTGTGAATAGAAATAAAGAGCTGTGCCTTTCTGATATCATGACCACCTTAGAAAAAGACACCTTTAAATCTCAAAACATATGCATTAATGGATCAAACCTTGACTGAATGTTTTAGCAAGATTTATATAATTCCTCGAAAGACTTAGTCATTACTGTTCTGCAAAGGTTGGCAGAAGGAAAAGGCATACAGGGCTTGACCAGGGCACTATTTATATAAGAACCGCCCCTGTAACTATCAGTGTGTCAGACTTACGGGGGAGGAATCACACACATGAATAATTTATGAAATATGAATGGAGTATTGGAAGAGCTTAAACTGAAAACACTTACACATGCTTTAAACAATACATTGCAGGGGATTGTAGTTTAGATCTCTCTTTGTCATGTGGGATATGGTATAAAATGGTTTATTCTTGAGTACCAAGATTCCTTGGGACAACACTAATAACAGTCGATTCCCAAGTTGCATCACATGCTTTAACTTGCACGGGGACATTCATTAATCTATAATGATTGGTTAATGCAAATGTGTAACCTCACACCTAAAGTGCCAGATGCTAAATTGGATCAAATCTCCTAATCCAGTCAAGAAAATTATTTGAAATTATATTAAAGTGGAGAAAAAAAGTACAGCAGCTGGCAAATGAACTTTGATTCATCACATATTCATATTACAGTAATGAGCTATTTTGTGGTGCTCTGTCAAATACCATCTCAATAAAATACAATAAGGTTGTGATATCCAAATGACAAAAATTTGAAAAAGCATACCTTTTAACGAGTCTCTATCTAGGGAGTATGAATGTCTTTTTAGCAGTAAAGGAAAAACTTTCTTAGAGGGAGAAAAAATTTATAATTAGCAAAGGAACATCCTGTTTGAAAGATACGAATGCAAGTCCATTCAGAGATAACACAGAAGGCTACAAAGGGAACAATATGTCGCACCCACAGACATCCATTAGTCAGTGACCTCAAACAGACATCATTTATCTAATGCAGTAAACACATTCAGAATGCACTGCGGATCCCCTTTTCTTGTTTCAAAGGAAAAGAGGAGGACCCATGTAATGCAAGCTCAGTAAACCTCTGTTTGTGGGAAGCACTGTCACTAAACGTTCTTAAAATCATGCCTTGTGATAGGGCAATGAATTAAATACAGTGTTTACAAACTGCTTGTCTCATGGAAATTTTTTTCCTGGATTGTAATTATTAGTGGGTAATTATTAGTGGGTGTTACTATAAAAGATTTGACTACATATATTGTCCAGGTGCAACTTTTATGTAATAAATAAGGTTAGAAAACAAAGCAATCAAAAACAAATTTCTAACAACTAACAACTATAGGATATATTTCATTTTACCCATTCCTGCTGCTTCATAGCGATCTCGTTCAATGTTGCTAGTTCACATTAGAATTGGAGGCTGCTGATACTTTGCCTCTGGGACCAATAAAGCAGTTTTTAATTGAATTTGATTTCCAGGCTTGTTCCATCTTAAAACTATATCCAGCGACTTTGAATTACTATTAACAATAGGGTGAGATTTAGAAGTAAAGGTTACACAATCAAACAAGAAAATACTCTTGTATTATTCTAAATTATTATTTTTAATGTGTTTTGCTAATCCCTGCTATGTATGATAAAGGTAAAACACAGTGTTAGTACAAACAATCGCCAAATAAAAATACCCACACGGTAGTCAACTGGGCTCTGAGAGTATGTTCGGTGAATGCAGGAAACAGACAGTTCTGAAAAATTGTATTAATTTTGACCTAAACATATAATGTTGTGGAGACAAGTCACAAAAAAACCTCTGAGGTAGTATATCCATGCAATGTTTTATCTTGTTACAAGTAAATAGTTTGGGGTTTCAAATTGTGATTACGTTTTCTTCTCAAATATTAGCTTGTGGGAAGATATGAGGTAGAGTGCCTTCTTAAATAATGCTTAAACCTTTAACCTGAAGAGAAGGTGAAGATGCTGTAATGACAAATTTGAACCAAAATAGAAAACCTCACTTTTTTATTATTTAATTTGAAGAAGTTTGAGGAACTAACATTTAGTCCTAAATATACATCGGGATGAAAGCAGTAACCTATTAAAGAAAAACACATCTTTGGTGTCATCTACATAGAAAATAAAAATTGACATGGAATTAATGAAAACTATGCCCTAGGAAAAAGGTGATGTATGATTAGTAAAAGTTGGGGAAACTATATAACCTTAGTAAACACAGATAGTGACTAAAGGTATTTTAACTTTGTTTCTGTGCAATAAAACGTGGATAAACCAGACTGAAATTGGTCATTATGTTGGGTGGGTGTGATGTATGTAAGCTAAGTTGCACAGAAAACCAAAAAACCTTTGGTACATATGTAAAAAACAAATAAAATGGAATCAATGTAGGGCTGAATAATTATAAACTAAAAAGAAAACCAAGAAACATGTAAAAAAATACTCAGAAACCACACACAGCAACAAGCACACACAAAAACTATGATAATAGTGACAATGTAGGTCAAGTATTTTCCGCACTATAAGGCGCACCACATTATAAGGCGCACCTTCAATGAACGGCCTATTTTAAAAAAAATTTCATATATAAGGCGGACTGCATTATAAGGCGCATAGAATAGAGGCTATAGTAGAGGCTGGGGTTATGTTATGCATCCATTAGATGGAGCTGCGCTAAAGGGAATGTCAACAAAAGTCAGATAGGTCAGTCAAACTATATTCATAATTACAAACCAGCGTTCTGACAACTCCCTTCACTTTCAAAATGAATAAACAGCTGTTTTATTATTTTCCCCGAGGTAAAGTCAGTGATTTGGTATTTTCGTGACACAGTTTATCTCAACAGCAATAGCAAGCGCTATAAGCCCTTGTTTGCATGTATTAGCTCTAGAATTGTCACAGTTATCCAAGTAACGGTAGAGCGATCAAAGGAACCATAACTGATTTAATGAGCCATTCGCGGTTTCACTGTACTGGCCGTGTGTACTTAGATTGCATAGCTTAATCTTTGAGACAAGCGTATGCTACTGGCAGGATCAAACAGGTAGTCCCCCTTCCTTTCGGTACGGACCGGCGGGACAGAGACGGGAGTTCCGGGCCCGCGAGCGGCGTGGGCCCCTCCCTGGACAGAGCCACAGGTGCTGAAAGACGTCCTGGACAGGCTCGGAGGGTTTGAGAATCTGGCCTGCCTTCCAGAAGAACCGCCACGCATGAGGGGCCGGGTGAGGAGTGCGTGCGTGCGTGCACACCTCGCACCCGGTGGAGGACCACTGGGACAGACGGGGCGACTCGGTCTCGCTGCCCACCGTTCGACCGCACCATGGGGCTTGAGTGGTGGGACGCAATAGCTAGCATGTCTCTTAATAGGAGCCATTTTGGGGTCTTTATACAAACACACAAATGGAAATGAAATGGCACACTTCAGGCATTCATATATCCCAGCATGCACCGCACTCTTCTTCGTCTACGGGGGAAAAAGAAGTCGGCGTCAGCTTCCCGTAGTTGCGAGACCTGTGGTGGCTCAATATTGGTCCATATATAAGGCGCACCGGATTATAAGGCATACTGTCGGCTGTCGAGAAAATTGAAGGTTTTTAGGTGCGCCTTATAGTGCGGAAAATACGGTATTCAAACAAGCGCAAAAAGGTTACCTGGTAAACATCCTTAGCTAATATCAGTTCACAGTGACATGATCTATAAAATATAAACTGGTCACTTGTCGCTTACACGTAGGCAGAGAACTGAATATGAATTTCTATATGCTTTTGAGTGTAATATTTGCTTTGGTAGCTAGTAATGATCATCTATACACTTTGCAGAGTGGACAAAGAGAGGAAAAAAAATATATGTTGAAAGATTTTCACAGCAGGTGAATTGGGAAGCGGAGAAAAGAAATCCTTTTTACAGTGTTTTGATAAGATTTGTTTTTTAGAAACAGGGGAGGAGACACATGTGGATGGATGGTAGAAGCCCGCCTGGTTGAATAATGAGGCTATTTATTACCTCCAACAAGAAGTGAGACGATTCAGAGGTAGACTGAGCAGACCTTTCTGGAAATATTCTCTGTCCTGCAAGGTGGCAACCTTTACAGAATTGACATAATTAAATATCTACATTATATACCCTCATTTAAATAAGATTTAAATGAATTCACTTTAAGCTTTCAATACAAATTTAGATTTTTATACAACATGCAACATTAATGTTGTTTAGCCTCTTATGAGTGTTTCTATCCCATTTGATTTCTTTACATACAGTCTAAAAATGTGTAATTTCATATTAATATAAATATGGTTCTGAAAAAGACTAGACATCCTTTTCTGCATCAGGGTGGAGGCCCTATCTTAAGTGGAAGAGTTAAAGTATCTCGTGATAATGTTGAATAACCCTTTCAAGAGCAGTTTGAGGAAGACTACAAAAAATGTTGAAAGCATTCGGGCATGGTGGTGTTTGGGGGGGGGGGAAACATTTTTGCAGGGTCATATGTATCCTTTTATATTTCTGACACTCTTCTTGTGTTTGCGTGAACACAAGCAAATCCTTGCTATGTCTGTCAGCTGTTTCTTTTTCTGTTCGACACATCAAGTTGTCCTGTCCTCATTAGCACTTCCTTCTCTCAAACGCTTCGCTTGTCTAACACTACTAATGTTTTAGTCCATAATATCCCTTCACAAATTGTATGGATATGGAAATTGGGAAGCCCTGTAGCTGAATGCCTTGCCTTTAAGTTGGGCAGAGGTCTTACTTATCTATTGAATAGGTGAAGAATGAATCTACTGTAGTGAAACCGATCAGCAATCCATCCTCTTCTGTCCACTAACCTGAGTGATAAAATGCACTGACCCTTGACCTTGCCGCTATCAGTAATACTTACTCCTCCTAAAGCTGTGGAAAGACGCTGCAGCGGAGGAGACATGTTCAAGTCACATCTGCTGCAATTACTTTATTTTATTTTTCATTCCCCTTTTCAAAACAAACCTATCTATAGGTTTGAAAAGGGCTGCCATTTGTGGCTTCCCTATTTCATTTTGGTCTTTGGCTTTACTCAACAGTAAAGGTGGAGCAGGTTTAGCCTAGTGAATACTTTCAATACGTTTAATCAAATGCTTATTTAAACTCAGGGCCCTTTCATTCCTTGCTGTGGCAGCTTCACATTGGGTTTCTTCACTCGTATGAAAATGAAATGCTCACAGACAAACAAAATGTAAAAAAAAGAAAGACAGGCAAAATGAGCCATCATCCTCATAGAAATTGGGATGTTCTTTGGTTTGTGCTCTCTTTGTAGACACAGCCCTCTTTATATTGCCTGGTGGGTGACAAGAATATAAATTTGGGATTCAGAATGCAACTCCGTGATAGAGCCAAGCTGTGAAGGATAAATGTGTGCAAGGATGTCTTAATGTATGGGTGTGTGAGGAAAAGAAAAGGGGGAAAAAAGGTGGAATAATGCAAGTAAAGCTATCATCGATTTGGACAGAGCTGTATTTTATTGCTGCACTGCTATTTTTTGTGGGGTTTCTTTTCAAAACCTTCCACCCAAAAACATCTTGTGTAATTTTTTTGTTGCAGTGTAACTAACTACTTTTATTTGAGGAATATGCAGCCGTAATGATTGCTAGTTTGCCATTAATGATTAAATGAACCGCACACATTGATGGCACAATAGTAATAAAGTCACTATGTTTTTAGAAATTCGATATGAATTCTTAAAATTATGAGTACTCTATCTTCTTATAATGAGCAAGCCCAGTTACCTAAAATGGGATGGACACCTTAAAAGTCCTGCAGTATATTCTAAATTTATTGTCTGGACATTTTCTACACCATATTAATATATTAATATAAAAAGTATTATGCAGTTTCTAAATGTTTTTCAAAAATTCCCGAATATTAACCTCCGTCCATCTTTCCATGAACTTTGACTGGATTCCCTGTCTCTGCTAAAGAAAAGCATTTCCACAGTATGATCCTGCCACCACCCTTTAATAAAAAGGCAGCCCTACTTTCTGAAATATAAATAAATACTTTGCTTATTGGTCATTTTCCTACATTCAGAAAGTAATCATAATCACATCTCATGTTGAAACTTGCAAAGAACAGGAAAATATGCTGTGTTTGATTTGTAGAGGGAAGTTGGTGACAAACAAGGGACATGTGCACTTTTACAGCAATCTGAGTACCACCACTGTTTTTATGAGATTTACCTCAGAGGGGCAAATTATTAGTTTGTGATAGCAACCTTCAAAATATTTTATATGCACACTTCAGCCATTTTGCATACTATTAAAAAGTTAATTCAGGGTTGCTCCTTCCTTAGTTGAACATGTCAAAAAAATCTATAGCAGTCTAGTTAATCTGGTGATGACAGTGTGTGCTAGTTTTCAATGCACAGGCAGGCAAATTTGGAGCCTTACATTTATTTGCCATTATGTATTCAAATGGAATTGAAAGCAAGCGTTACGCCAGGTAAATAAAACAAACTTTATAGCTGAATTAGGAGTCAATTAATCATTTTCAAAAGCAACACGGTCTTCTGACACATAAACACACCGGAGTGCAAAATCATTCACCATATCTTAATGGTACTGAAAGTACTGCACAGAGAACAAAGACAACACTTCCCGTTAAAGCCTTTCTGGAGCCATTGCATCTATAGCCTCATTCGCAATGTATACCTGTTTTTTATGTGTCTTTCACACCAAACTAAAGATGAATAGGCTCCCCTGTTGTGTATGGTGCCTCCGCTTTCCACCAACTGGGAGCTAATTGCCATAAATCCTGTGCTTTTCACAGAAAACAAGGGAAGCTATCCAACCGCAGAAACAGGTGTAGGCCGAATATTACAAACGTAGGAATATGTACAAGAAGAGCATTCTTAGCAATCGCATAATATGTTTGCTAATCACCAAGTAAATGTGTATGTTAAATTGGTCTAGCTTTCAGTCTCCTATAATAAGTGCTTTGTGCAATTCCAGTACCTCCCAGCAAACAACTCTACCTGCTTCACGTCCTCATTGTTTCCAGTCAGACCTTTTGAAGCAAGGTGGCCGTCACTTGTTTGTACTGACGCAAACAACCAAGCAACCAAATTAAAAGCATCCACCTGCCTTTTTCCTTTCTTCCCTTTCTAACTCTCTCATAAATGCACACCTCTATACAATCACAGAAAATGCCCTGTTCTTTGTGCCTCATCTCTATAATCACAGAAGCTTAGAAATCTCAGGGTGAGCTCAGAATTCAATTGCAGCACTCACATCGTTAAAGGTGAGCAGCATGTAAAGTGGTTAATGCTGTAATACTGAGCAAAATACTGTGCAATTTCATTGACAAAACAAAAGTTTTTGTTTTTCTTTGTTAACCCTAAGTAACGGCTGTGTTTCTTTTCATGAGATGACTGGCTGAGGACTGGATATATGGGCCGTGCACACAGTCTTAACTACAAACAACTAGTTTAAAAACATAAAACTGTGAAGGCAGGAATTCTTAAACTAAGTAAAAATATTTAAAAATGTAGGTCTCCCATCTACATCTCCCGCTGCATCAGCAGAGGGGAGGAAGATCATCAAGGACAGCTCACACCCTGGCTTTCAACTGCTTGACCAGCTGTCCTCTGGCAGGCACTACAGGTGCATCAAGGCCAGGAGGAACAGACTCAAAAACAGCTTATTCGCAAAAGTAGTCATCACCCTGAACTCCGCTGGACTCTCACTGTGCAAAAGACATGTGTCTGTCCAATACTACGTCATTAAAACCATCAATATCTGTGCAATATTTTATATATATTGACTAAATAAGTGGGGTTTGCATGTTCTCCCTGTGCATGTGTGGGTTCTCTTTGTGTACTCCCACAGTCCAAAAACATGATTGTTAGGCTGATTGGGCTTTCTAAATTCTCCTTAGGTGTGAGTGCGTATGTGTGGTTGTTTATCCTGCATGTTTCTGTGTTGCCCAGCGATGGACTGGTGTACCCCTGCCTCTCGCCTATTATGAGCTGGAGATAGGCACCAGGAGACCCCCTCGACCCCACAGGGATAAGCGAAATACATAATGGATGGATGGACTTAATAAGTGCAATTTCACCACTACTGTTTCATTTTCTAGATACTGTTTTATTTTTTATGTATATTTTTGGATGTTTATACGTTGTTTATTTTCTGCAGATTTTTATACATTGTTTTTTTTTCTGTATATTTTTGAGAAATTTTTTGTACGGTACTGAAAGGAGTGGACCTTCAATCTTGTGGTACAATGTGCACAATGACAATAAAAGGCATTCTATTCTATTCTATTCATTTTAAGAAAAAAATAAGCAACCAAAGAAACAAGCCAATGTGAGAAAAAAAAACTATACTATATATTCATCAGCAATTATTTTATTAGAATGGTTCTACTGTACCTTTGTGTATGTCACATTTTTCTTATTTTTTCATCTTGAGCACCAAACAATTCAGGTCAGTTTTGATAAACGCTTTCTGAAGTCCCTCAAGTTACAAAAAGCCCCCCCTATCCCCCCAGTCCCAGAGCGTGACTGTGACTTTAAGGTAGCAGTGAGGGGAAGGGATACAGCAGCAAATCAATTAGAATAAACAGGATGGAGACCTCAGGCAATTATCAATGTTATTCATTTTAAATACTTTTTACTGTGCAGCTAAATTGCTGTAGATGGCCGTTGCATAGTAAGAAATTATATTATTACCTGTAAGTGTAAAAAAGTATGAATTAATATTTTTTCTAGACCTATTTGGTCTAGATGGTTTCCAACTGGACTGCTGGTCCCCTTAGCACTTGATTGTACTGGCTATGTCACAGAGCGGCGCTGCATCGGGTATACATTAAGGACTAAATTATTAAAACAGGCTTGTTTTAGAATACAGAAAAAAATATATACATAATACAAACAAAACCCTTTTTATACTTTCTTACCAGTTTTTGAGGTTGTAAGGTCTTCTGGCCATTATCATAATCATTAGATTGTTTCTACAGACCACGTGAATGTTCAGGAGGCATGCTACTAAAAAGCTCTTCTTTCCTACGAGAACAAAATTTAAACATGTACGAAACAACAATTGGACTTTAAGTGAAAAGGTTTGATTCTGGAAGAAACATCCCACACACGTGAGGATTCATAACAAATGAGGCATGCCTGGACTATTGATACACACATTTAAACATATTTCTTACTTTTCCTTCTGCTCTTTTGGTTTAAAACCACATCTTCAATTACTTGAACGTAACTTTAACACCTACTCACTTCTGCTCTCAGGAAAAGCTGTGTTTGATTTGGATCTCTTGTTATGAAAAATGACAAAAGCTGGGAATAAAAACAGCTATGAGATCAAAAGCAGTTCACTTCACTTTTACTCCAGACGCCTCAGGATGCATCTGCTTTTAAATGCAACTTAATATAGCTCATTTTCAGCTCATGTCTTTTACAGCTGGCCTATTAAACACTTGATTGACTATATAACCAACGTTTTCCAAGATTAAAACAATCCATATGGCCACATGTCTGGTTTGCCCGGTGAGATTATGCAGTGAGGTTTTTCATGAAAATATTACTGTGATCCGTGATACGGATCATATTCTTGTTTGAAAAAGGCAGATGTTGTGTGGTGTGTTTCATCAGTGGAGATTAGATCTTGCAAATTCAGCAAGAGTAAATTGTGAAAGTATAATATTGGTCGCCTTCCTTCCATCAATAAATCAAAATGATTTGCCAAACGGTAGCATTTAGTAAATTTCTCTGGAAGATGGGATATGTGTTTCCTGGCAAAGCTGATTAACCAGCGTTGACATATCCGTGTGATTGCACAGTCGTCTCCTCCTTTTTGTGGTCCTTGGGGAGTTTATGTTTAATATTAAATGTTTTCTTCACAGTTTAAGTTAAAGGTATCTATTCCATTTACTTCTGGAACAGGCCTTTGTTCTCTTTCAAGCTGACTGCCCCTGGATTTCTAAATACTTATAATTAGTTACCAGTGGATCATCATTTAGCTCCCACACCTGACACAGTTGTGAAATGCCAGGGGACAGAACAAGCTTTCTAGAAATAAAAAAAAAACATCACTTATTTACAGAAGAAAAAAAAAAACACTGACTGGGTTATTGACTTAGTTGGGACTTTCAGGCTAAAATCTCTATATATAAATCTTCCATATCTATGTAATGCATAATTTCAAAACAACTGCTTTTAAAATGCCTGAGCATTCAGTTTCCACAGTATTTCGTTGAAGAAAGGTTATATGTCTGAGCAACTGAAAAGAAAGCCTTGCTGTCCTATTTAAGCAAACAGGAAAAAGTGAATATCCACGCCGATAATTAAAGATGACCTTCCAGAAGTGGCACAAAAAGAACACCCTCTGCTTGTCCTCTTTACAAAGCTTAAACTGATTACCAACCTTTTCGTTGTGCCCTGTGCTGTGCACAAGAACTTTGATTCACAAAGAGTAAAGCTTGAGACTAGACTTGTGTGTTCAAAGTTGTGAAGAGTAAGTTACTGATCTACTGGCATAAATCTGCATGTGAGCCAAGGAAATACACAGATCAATTCTAAAGCATGTATTTATAGACACTGGCAAGGAAATAAACTATTTATGTTTAGCTTCTAGGTAGTGCATTGCAGATCTTCATTGTGTGAGGAAGGAACAAGAAAAGTACATGACAGGGGTATACTTATTTTAAAATGAGTCAAAACAATAAAGATGCATTCGCCTGTTGAAATTAAACTGTAATCTGGAATTTTCCTTTTTATAATCAACCTAATGACATGGCAGGCTCTGCAGGTTGCTATCTTAAACTCTCATCGCCGAGTTTTCTGGTGCTGTCTGTATTTAAAATGAAGTCATCAATGCACCACTCATTACAGAATTCCTCAGATGTTAGGCTTACACAGATCTCCCCTTCAACTCTTACTTGCTTAACTAGTTCTATTGAAGAACAGCATCCCCATTCCATGAATGGTCACCAGTCGAATTCACTTTAAGTTATACTGTATGTGCCATAGAGCTATGACACCAGCAATGACACTTCAAGCTTTGCTATCTTCTTCCAGTTCAATTTTATCCTCTCCATACTAGGACTCTACAGAATATGCATGAGTATTCAACAATGGTTACGAATCCCCTCTTTTCTTTTCCCGTGCTTCAATTTAATAGCTTCCAAAAACAATTTGAAGCAAAAGAAAATTTCACTCAACTGAAGATCTGTGTGAAGACAGCAGGCTCTTTGTCACTGCAGGCCTAGGGCATTTTTGTGGTTAGAAGTTAGGGGAAGGCAGCTGAAATTGGAGGCTGCACAACTAGTAGCTGAGAGCTAGTGATAGTCATGATTTCTGCTTTCTTTTTGAGCTATTTCCTGTCCAATGTGGCTGGATTCATGCTTATTCATCTATTTTGTTGGCACTAAGTTTTTCTTCTTGACTGTATATTGCCTGGATTCTTAAACAGTCTTGGGGCTAAACGAGTACAGGTGATGAATGCTGAATGGGGGGCCAAAGTGTAAAACAATCGTCAATACTTTGACAATCTTGCCCATTGTGGAATACTTAATATAGGGTGTGAATCTGTGCAGATCCTGGCAGAGGTTTGTTTTACTGAGCAAATAATAAGAACATGGCCTGTGTCTTCTTGTTCCTTGCTGTGTATCTGGGCAGTCAAGCTTCACAAAACTTCACTGGTGTAAACACAACCAGATTAAAGGCAAGCATCTCCTTCAGTAAACAAAAAGGCTAAAAGATATAGCCTGAAGCTGAGAGCAACAGCTTTTATAAAACATCATACCATAACATAACATCAAAACACTGACTCTCAGTGACTTAAACACACATCCATCTCCTGTAATATGAATTATATTAAAATACAAACCTGAGAAAGCATAATGGTGGAAGATGAGAATATGTATACAGTAGTGTCCACCTTAACCAGGTGTGCTTATATTCACCGACAGAACTTTAGATGTATCCTCAAAAATGTCCTGTTTATTGTCTTGCTTAATTCTGATGGCCCTAAAGTGCAAAAATCAATGCACTTATAAAAAATATGAAAAACACTGAATTCTGAAAACATTACAACAGTAGCACATGTAATATTAGTTTAGATATTCTTAATGAATATATCTAATAATGAAGTTATATTCATGTTTAGCAGAATTAATGAGTCTCTAACAAAAACGCTATTTTTTTTTCAAGACGTAGGAAACAAGACACCTAATAAATAATCAATTTGTGAAGGATGAAGCACCAGTGAAAAAAAAGGGAACAAAAATTATATAACTGTAATTTATAGAAAAAAACCCCCGAATAAAGTTCACAAAGAAAATGTCTGTTTATTTTTTCTGCAACATGTAGGTGCAGCTCCCACCACAAACCAATTCTGCTATTCTAACAGGACACCTGCAAAAGTAGGTTACCCTCTGTGGTATTAAATCAGACTAATTTACACCCATATTACAGGTTGTAAAGCCTACATCAGACTTGGCAAACTGCTATTTAACAGCTTTTAAAGTGACAAAAGAATTTATGTGTTCCACTTTAAAGTGTCTGATGTGTTCTCTTAATGGTTGCATGCAATTATTGTTGATGTGTTGTTGTTGTATCTAACTATACCGCATGCTGAAGTCTTAGAAATGTAAATTTTTTTCAAATAAAATGTAAATGTAAAGTTTATATCACACTTTACACTACACACGATTGTGAGGAGTCAGCAGGAAGAGTCAACAGTCCTGTGGAGAAATGTATGTATTGACAAATGACAAGTTTCAAATTAATGTGGAAAAACTCAAAGTATCTACAAGGTGAAAAAAGCTTTAAGGACTGCATTATTATCCATACGTGATCAAAATGTACTTTTTTTCCTTGCAACTTTGGTTATTATTCTTTCTAAGTGGTAAGATATGATTTTTACACAACCAGTTTCCAAATGTACATACAGTATAGCTTCACCGAGCAAACCAATTTATCTGCCCTCAGCAATACTTCCTTTATTAGATTCTTTAAACATAAAATGTAATCTATTAAAAATAAAATTTTGTGAGTTTTCTAACTGGCTTTTGACATCTAGATATCGACCCTGTTTTTGCCTCATGACTCCCTACTTTCACCTAGCCCACAGATGCCTGAATCAGCCTTCTCTACTTTGAACATTCTTTTGTTTTACTGACCAACATATTCTGCCAAGGCCCTGGCTTTGCAAACCTGTACCTACTTCACTGGGTTTAATTCATTGATGCTCCAAATCTGTTTTCATTGGAACGGAGCGTTATCCTTCCCAGTAGATTACTGACCCACAGATACATGCTCCTGAAAGTGACCAATGATATTCTAATGTCCTTGAATAATGGACTTGAGTCTCTTTTGATCTTGTAAGATAGTTTTTTCCTTAGATTGAAAACTTTTTAAGCTACTGTGAAAAATAAATCAAACCTGACACGCTGACATTGATTGGAAAGTATGTATTGTTGCACTAAATGCCTTGAGATGCAATCGGTTGTAAAGCAGCACAATATAAATAAACAACATTTTATATTTACATTCTTCTACCACTCATGTAGGAGGTAGAAAAAAAGGCATGTCTTGTGGGTCTCTTCAAAAGTCTTTATGGGTACTGGGGTCTCGCCCAGAAAAGTAGAATAACCACCTGAATAACAACCATGCAGTAATAACAATTGATTTCCATTTAATAGACTTATAACAGCTGAATTCTATGCCTCTTCGGCCTCATTGCCTTATTTGAAACCAAAAATGCCATTCACATTTTGCATAAAAACATAGGTGACTTATTCACAGGCTGCTTTAGACACAAAAAGATCTTGGAAGAAGTAAACATTTTTCTTCTTACATGTAAAATTAAACACACAGCAATGGTGAGCACTTTGGCTAGAGTTAAGGACTGATATATTGGTTATCAATCTGTTTGTCTGTCAGTCTGGATTGATAGATGAATAGATCGATATGTTTGTAATTCACTAGGTTTAAAAATAATACGAGTGAACAGAATAATAAGTTAATAAGACGTGCTGTCCTTCAAAAACAGGCGATGGCGAATGTGGGCAATCTTGGTCCGGAGGAAAGTAACAGCAATACATTTCTGCCTAGGCTACAGGCAAGCATAACTCCATTTTTAATTTTTGCCCAAAGGGTAATCGATGATGGGGGTGACGAGACAACAGCAGAGTCTGAACGAGCAAGGGTACTCTGAAAGGTTCAAAGTAGTCTGCAGGCTCATTTAAATTCAGCCTAGTAAACCCAGAGCCTTTCACATTCCTACCCAGGTTCTGCAGTGTACCAGAGGGACATCTAGCTGGCACTTTAAACATGTTTTTTATTATGGGCTGCATACTGTAATGGCCTGAGGTCAGCAAAGACTGCAAGATCTCCATTAATTCATATAAACTGTGCAAACGCTATGAACTATACAAGCAGTCCCACATCCACTAAGGGTCTGTTTTTTAGGTCCTGTAGGTAACACTTTGCACAATAAGTTAATAGTACAAATCTGGAGTCTGCTTTATTTACAAGACAGGGACAAACCTATATCTAAAAATCTGGTTACAAAATGTAGAGCTCCAACTTTTATAAATACATAATGAATGCAGCAGCTTTTTTTAAAATCATTTAAAATAATTTGATTACATTGTGTGAATTGGTATTTACTGACTGAACTTGACAAATGCAAATTGCCAAAAAAGGTACGAAATATTGTGCTTGGCCAAATTTACATTTGATGGGCAAGTATCATTGATTGTTTTTTAATGGTTTTTCTTTGTATGTAAGATAGGCTACTACTTTCCCAGCTCATAGTATACAAGCAGTAAGTGTAAGGGATTAATAGCTGACTTAAGAAACATGAAACAAAAAACAACAAGTAGGTGCACAATTTTTTAACATTCAGTTTCAAATACATATGTCACGCCCAAATTACACCACATTGTAAACCAGTGAGAGTTCAGAGAATCTGTTAGATCCCAGGTCTGAACTGCAAGATATTACGTTTGCTCATAATCTTCTCAACGGATAAAACCCTGGAAGAGTTTTAAATTATGAGATATATTACCGGTCAAAACAAAACCAGGAAACAACTTTCCCCGGGCTGTTTTGAACACACACAAACACACACAATTGGCAAAATGGGGTTAAGTCAATGATTTAGATTTTTCTATTTTGTTTTACATTTTTGGCCACATTAAAATCGTTAATGTCTAAAAAGGTATAAAACTACCCATTGACACACTATTGTATTTGAAGAGTACCTTTTGCCCCCCGGGCAGACTATGTGTAAAGAATACACACCCATGTTGTTCTCTAAAGAGCTTTTATACTGTTGCTATGGTTATCCAAAGTCTACTAGCCAATTTTTGTTTTTTGTTTTTATTTGGTCCTGTGTTCTTTTAATGGCTTTAGGACCAGCACAACCTAAATCTTTTACATTGTAATACAAGACAGATTACCTTTCATCAGTGTAAACATAGTTTGCACAAACAGTTGTTAGCACAGGATCCCTACAATACCTGGATTCCTATTTCTCCTGTGATAATAGCTATAAAATTTAAGGAAGTACAGAGCATTTTAGGGAAAAAGTACAAAATCAGTGAAATGTAAAAGGTGTAAACCATCATATTCATTACCTTTTTTACCTATTACTTTAGTTTATAGTGAGTATTTATTCATGTATTGTGTTTATCTGTGTTTATCATTTTCTCATTCTCTCATGTTTTTGTTGAAACATTTTAATGACATGACATTGTCCATTTTACATTATTACCTTATCTTAGTTCTCAGCTCCAGTGTTTCCTCATGGGGGCCGACTGCACTGGGAGCTGCCTTAGGTCCACTGGGGTGGGGGGTGGATGCCCTGTTGAATACTCTGGCCCTGGGGGCTGGAGGACCCTGCATATTGGTGTGGGGGCTCTTCTCTGCCCGGGTTGGGACTGTCTCTGTGGCGGCTCCCTGTGGTTGTTGGCCGGAAGCCCTCTCAGTGTAGTCGGCCCCCAATGTGGTCTGGGTGCCCGGCCGTTTCTCTGTTAAATAGGTGATGTGGGTCTGACTCTATATGTATGCGTGTGCATGTGTGTATGCCAGGTATGTGTGCGTGTCTTTGTCTTTGCGTCTCTTGGGGTATTCATGGGGGTGGGTTGGTTTGTTTTTATCATTGTTGTTTTTAGCCTTTGTAAGGAACTTTGTGTTGCTTTTAAAGTATGAAAGGTGCCATATAAATAACATTTTACTTTTGATTTGATTATGCTAAATGAGGTTATGTAGCAGATATATTGTATCTCAGTGTGATATATCTTGCTAAATAAAAAACCTAAGAGAATAAAGCCAATATCTAAAAAAGTAATATGGAGTGGGTATACAAAGAGAAAGAAAGTGTGAGCAGCAGTTACTAAGCTGTATAATATAATTTGACACCAGTTTCAGCATGATCCATACAACACAGCTTCAAAGCCTCATTGTGACTGGCTCAAAGTGTTTGCTGCAAAAAAAAAAAAAAAAAAAAAAAAGGAGGGTTGTATTTTGTGTGCATGATTCCGTGTAATTACACCTGCCTAGATATCATGGGTTAAAACTGGGAGGCGAAATGTTACATATATTGTCTTTTGCATTGCTATGTGTAGTTTACCTCTTCACCTGCACCTTTTACACCTATGTAATGTGCTCATTAGCTGTGCTGCAAATAATGATGGAGTTCCCAAAATACCAATATATGCAGAGACAGAGTAAAGGTAGTGATAAATTAAAGAAAACATGCTAGAGCAGACAAGCTTTATGGCAGTGTACCCTGTAAAGCACCAGGGAAAAAACGGCTTGGTAAGTACTGAGAATAGTAACAGTATACATATTCCTTTTTTAGTGACTGACATTATACAGATTTGCAATGATCCAACCTTTTTCAAATATCCCACGGGGTTTTGGACAAATGAGTATAGGCTTAATTTGTTTTAAAGGTGACCAAATGCATATCTTGTAAATTGCCAGCTAGTTGGTTAAGAATTATATCTGTTTTCTTGAATAAATCTTTCAAACCTTTTTTTTTTTCTAACTACACCTTCAATGCCTTTCTACATAATTATACAGTTTTGCTGTGAAAATATTTATAGCAAAATAAAATGATAATATTTTTCTGAACAGTTTGAGGTTAAAAAGCTGTCTGTGAATAATTGAAAATCCTCAAATATACATACCTCCGCAGAATGTCAATGCACTTAAAAAATATAAATTAAAAAGAATGAATGTTATAGTTTATCGTTATGGTTGTTTTGATGTATATATAAATGAGCCTTAAGCAGCCAGTATTTTGGTGTATGCTTATTATAAAGCAATTTAGTCCCAATATATGTTACAGTTTCCTTTTCAAAGGCTTTTACCAGGTTTACAAACTTCTTCACTGAAGAGTGTTGCACTAATTCATTGAGCGGTACAAAGCACAGATGATTTTTCCCGATGCATGATTACCCCAAAGACTACAGCATATACAGATTAGATCACCAGCCAATATTACTGTACATGTCCATTTATTTAACTTTTGACCTCTAAAAGAGCCTCTTTTATTTGATTTGCTAATAGACGGGGTTTAAGTAAGAATTATTCATTCTCCTACTTCGGCAGAAGTACTGAAATTGTTATTTTAGTTTGCAAGCCTAACCAAACAATAAACACATAACACTATATTCCTTGTGCAATATCAAAGTGCGGTTAATTTAAGCAGATGGAGCATGTAGGTGGTTTATAATTTTATTGATCTGGGACATGCAGCTCCTTAGTTGCAGCTGACTGTCTCCATCCAGAACCTATCTGGCATTTTCCTGATTTAGTTTGTATTATCCAACAACCGGCCTTCTGTTAACATATCAAAATTACTACTCTTTGTTTCTAGTTTTTATTTTGGGGTAACAAAGCTGAGCACACAGTGGGATATTGTACAGGTTCTTAAATTCAGGTTCATTAATAAAATAAAATAAAACATTTTTGGAATATATAAGTTACTTTTTTCCAACAAATACTCTCTAAAAATAACAGACTTGTCATTTTACTTTTACTCCCACACCCATTTGAAGACTTCCAGTTTTTCTTCCTGTTTTCATGTGATAAGCAAATGATACATAAGTCAAAAAAATAAAAAATAAAAAAATAAATACGCTGCCAAGCTGCCAATAGACACTTACTAATATCTATAGTTTTTATGTTAAAATACAAGCGTGCATGTATGGAGGAGGGCTTTAATCTACAGAACTAATGGGAGAGAACCTCTGCGGTGCTCTAGCATGTCCATGACCTTGACATTGACCAACTGTGTGCTCGTTCCAAAATAGGCTTTTTCAAGCTCTAATTATTCTGCCAGTGTGAGTTTGAGCGAACTACAAAGATGAAGGCGGAATGAAGTTGGTGATAAAGTAGCTCATTAATCCTTCACTGCTAGAAAAGCAGTGATGCTGATAAGTGGCTAGTTTTTGGATTAGCATGTATGAGTGAAAATATATAATATTGACTCTAAAAGTAGATACCCTCGCCAAAGTATAAAGCTACCAATTACTGTCATTGTATATTTTCCTGTGAATGTCCCTTGAATATTTACCTAGATGACAAGGAGCTTCATCTAACTCAAAAGCTAAATTGTTTCTCTGAAAGTTTGTTTTAAGTGAGTCATGACAGGAAGGGATTTCATCAGCTTCCACTTGCTATCAGCATAACAGTTTCACTGTTTTAGTTAGCCATGAATTACCCGGCAGTCACAGTATGTGTGGCATGTGGTGAGTGGGAGCAGCCCGAAGATTCTTGGATCAGGACTGTAAGAGTTGGTGGTGGAACAGAGACTATCCATTATAAGATTATCTTACAACATCAAAAAGATTCTCATTGGAAAACATTTGGAAAGTTTCTGTATACTTTTATTAGCATTGGACAAAAAAATAAAAATAAAAATCTAATGTCTACAGCAAAAGTCAAAAAAATATGACATTTTAGTGATATTTTGATAGTTTATTCAGATGTCTCATGCTATCATAGTTTTGATACAGTTTTACCGTTTCAGCTATTGCTACCTGATATTTATCCTCACAAACGAACTTTTGATCTGCATAATTCACGTAAATAAGAAAAGTGATCTGGAAAAGTTTTAATGACAAATAGCTTGTAATGAAGATATGTACTTTCTATACCTTTCTCATGTTTTATTTATGAGCATGATGATGAGAACAAATACAGTAGAAGTAAAATGTATGAAAAAAACTGATTCAATGCACATGTTTGGCTGTTTCCGTGTTTTGGACTAAGGTCCGGTAGCGTTTTCTTTCTTTCTTTTTTTTTTAATAGCCATGATTGCTGTGTGAAAAAATGCCTATTGCTACTGAATACAAAGTGGGATCTGACCTAAAAATAAAAAAAGGACAATGATAGACAAAACTCCCATTGGAGTGAAAATATTCAAAAGCTAAGGAATTTGTCTTTGGAAAAGCTAATACGTTCACTGCCAAATGCATTGTCTGCTGGCCGGCGTTCTCCTTGTCAAATGTTAGGACAAATATATTGTGGTTCCAGCAAAATTATTATTGATTGCTAAAATGGTGTAAAAATGGTGTGAAATATGAAATAGGAATATATTATGTGTTGTTGCACCTAACAGTTTTACAGGTTTAATTGAATTACTGATGACAAGAATATAACGGAATTATTCAAAATCAACTATTTTAGATGTAATTTTGTCTTCTTCCACCACTGACAATTTATTTTCTCTTTTCTCTTTAAGTTAAAAGGCTTTTTCTTGTGCTGCTTGTTACTATAACGTGGTAGGTTAGGGTACAGTGGATTCAGCTTAAGATGACTTTATAAGAGGTACCACTGGACATATGGGTTTCCTCACACAGTGCCAAAAACACAAAATGATCCACTTACCTAGCCAGTGTTCTCCGGTGATTTTGCCAAATCCTTCACGGTATGACTCCCACCCCCTGAAGAAGTTAACTGAGCCATCCTCCCTGCGCTGAATCACCTAAACAGTCAAGAGACAAAGAGGTCAGTTGGTTTTTCATCTCACACAGAGTACTTTATCATCCTTTATGGTAAATAATTTTCTGTCCCACTGATTGCCACTAAGCTGAAGTAGAACTAAACTAAATAAACTAATAAATGCTTGCTATTTTCCTAATGAATAATGCAAATGCTCTGTCAGCTAAAAAGGCAATTTGTTGAAAGCTAATAAAGAGAATGTATTAAATCTTGACTGACTTTGAAATAAATTGCCATGGAATCTGCATGTTTTGTTGAGATCACAGAACAGAGATTATATTCATGAAATACTGATTATAAACACAAAAAGGTTTCAGTAGAAGGAAAAAATGCAATTATAAGCAGCCAATTTTACTTTAGCCTGTGAACATGTATCTATGTGCCTATTAAAATATTAACTAATACTGTTGCTATGACAATTTGAAAAAAAAAAGAAGAGAAATCAGAAATTTGATCCCTGTAATAGCAAAATACAGGAATATAACTGAGGGGTGTGCTAATGTTTAAAAATCATAGGAAGTTCCTTGAGAACCGCATCTTTCCTGTGAGTAATCTTCAAACATTCCTTAAAGTACCAGATGGCAAAGACAGCCATTTTTCTTTTCAACATCTGCACTGACAAATAAATCAAGCCAAGAAACAGCAATTATCCCAATTATCCTCTTATCCCACATAACTGTTTCTTCGTGAATTATCTTATTCATCATTAATTAACATCATCTTCATATGTGTGGCTGCTTTTCTTCACCATAAGGAAACATGAATCCATTCCTCTAAATAATATTGCCTTCTAACATTTATTTTTGCATTGTCATTACAAGCAAGGTAGAATATGATGTGTGAAGAATTGTGAATCCTTTTCTGTGATTTTATGTGGCTGAACGCTTCATGACAGACATATTGTTGATGCCAGTCATTTCCACTCTGGTTTAAAAACTACCAACAAGACTGTGGGATATTTCTTTGCAAAGAAATTTCCCAACTGGGCTTATCCATCATACTGCCACTGTGGTTTTACTGAACGGATCATGTGCTTATAAAAACAGTTTATAAGCCGTAGAAGCTGATTTTATATACCAGCGACTAAGCTGAGCCTTATACTTGGCTTTTTCCTATGTTTACACTCTATAATCTTTCGTAAATACATTACATTAACCCTACCTAAAGTATAGGGTAAATTTCCTTTAAAATCAGTCCAGTGACAAAAGGTAGCCATTGACATTAGTTGGGGCTATATTTATTAACTAATTAATTAATAAAGTTTACATCAATTAGTTGCTTTTCTGGATAATATATATATATA
>JAVLVB010001034.1:676524-742468 GCA_032876305.1 Orestias chungarensis | reverse complement strand
CTCGATCGTAACTCAAAACAAACAGCTGCCTTGAATAAGAAGGAAAAACAACATTATGTGAACTGGACTTAGATCGGACACTCCGCAAAGACATGAGCACTGGGACTTTAGTGTCATAAACAATCTCTTGTAATCAGGGCTGGAATTAAGCCAGCAACTGAAGATCATCCTGTCCCTGTCCATCACACGGTGACGTAAAGATAGGAAAAACGATTCTGCTTTCAAAGACTCACTTCTAAAGGTTGTTTCTAGTGACATTTTACCCTAGCATGCATATTTTAGACTATTAGAGGACCAAGTACCCAAAAAGACCGTTTGTATGACCAGAAGTCTTCTGGAAACCCATATTAGAGAGTTAATGACTTGAAAGAAAATTACTTGCAAACATCTGAGTTACGAACATCTCTCTTTTGTTTGTAATGAAGTCCCATCTGAGTTGTAAGGAAGACATATAAAATTCAAGCGCTTCTTTGAAACGGGATCATCTGGAGACATGTAAGCTCAGGGTCTGCAGGAATCCATGAATGTGCTTTGGCACATGTTTCTGCAAGGCTCTTTCGGTTTAGAAGAAAAGACAATTCTTGAAAGAACCAATTAAAAACCTGCGCAGCTATCCATAGAAGTGACTACATATAACCATCAGTGCAGCAGTAAAAAACCACCAGTAATCACGAAAAGCAGCACTCAAACTCAGCACTTAAACCAACAAGTAGTTCAGTTCATATTAGGGTCACCACTCTTGTCTTACCATTCACGCTTCTTCCCATGTCAAGCCTCTCTGTAAGATCTAAGAGAAAATCTCTAAGGCTTAATTGCATGTTGACCGTTAAGGTTGGATTCTGTGAAGTTGACACATAGAGCAATATCTTGAAGTGGGTACATATGCCTTAGGTTGTGAAAAACATAATATGTATGGTGAGGTCTATGGGGTCAAAGCATTGGGTGGTCATATGCTCATATACCAGGTTACCAAAATAGTCAACAGTAGTCCAAGTTGTGTGCAAAGTTGAATATATCTAGTTACTTTTATGTGTACAGAGGTTGTCCATTTCAGAAACATATTTTTTTTTTTTTGCAATTGCACAGAATAGCTTGTGTTGCTTACAATTGTTTTATTCAGTAGCTCCAACCTAAGTGGAAGTGCAAGATCCCTGTAAATTTGCAGTCTGATCAAATTATGTATAAATGCCTTCATTGCAAACTAAAAAATAAGGACACAAAACAATAAATACAAATAATATTTGTCACCGGTTTCATTATGCTTGTAACCATTCACAACACTGAAGCATACAACAGATGTTTAGAAAATGAAGACGCTAGAGCTAGAGCTTGTAAAAATAAAAACTACAATTGTACTAAACCGATACGACAAAACAACCACCTTGCATGGCAAGGGTACCAGGTAAAACTTCGAAAATACAGATATTTGGTTGTTATTTGCTATGATGCTTATTCATTCAAATCCTATTTGATCAGCTGGTCATTTTACATGAAAACATTTTACTTCTGATCTTAATTTCAGGTAGTTTAAGGGCTCCAAAAATATGAAACATCTTCTGGTAATATATGTCTTCTATAAAATCTTCTTCTTTGTGTTGTGTTTTCAGAAACTCCCTCTAAGTTAAATACAAAAAAAGAAGATTCTTTATTTCTGCAGCTCAAATATAATACAGAAGAAGGAGAGCTATAGAAACAAAGCTTGTACTTATTACTGCATACAACTGTAACCACCTAGTCACTTTATTAAGATATTTCCAGTATACGTAAAGAGGATATTGCAGTGTGTGCAGCTTCTTTTCAGCAGTGTACATCATTTTTCTCTCTTACATTTTTGTTTGGAGTGGGTCCCTGGCTGTGAGAAAATGTGTGCATGACTCTCCGTAAGGCAATTATAGTTTTAGGGTTATTTTCGAGGACTTAAAATCATGCGTTGAATGCATTCAGTATATTGTATGTCATTCAAAAATAATGAGCTTAACTTTCTTTTGATGGTGTTTGATCATTAAGTAAAACCTGACAATTTGGAAAACTTCATACAACAAAAACTTCTGAATTTACTCTTAAAGTCTTTTTTAGTTGAAACCGTGTAAGTGTGTGTGTGTGTTTGTACGTGTGATAAAACATCTGCATAGTTTTTGCAATTAACAATACTACCCAGAGGTTTAATAAAAGCTCTTTGATTTTCTTCTTTACTCTGCATTTTCTTTTCCTTCCCGAGTACAATATACGAGAAATATTTGTTAGTGAATACTGGGCCCTGATCTATAAATCCCTACACACACACCCTTTCTCATCCAGGTAAAGCCTGTCTCTCCTATTCATCTTCTTTTTGATTTGTGCTGTCCAGGATCATATGTCGCACCCTGTTCACCCAGAAATACCTACTGCTGATTCCTCTACTGCGCTCATGTGTTTATTTCTTTGTATAGTCACTTTTTATAGTCAGTCTTCAGCGAGACATTTAATGAATGCTCATGCTCACGTCTGCATCACGATTACCTGCAAAGGAGAACTCTTTTAAGAACCTGGTCCGCATCGTTGCAGAGGGAGTTGTAAGGAAACAGATTGTCAATGTTACCATTGAGGCGACAAAAAAATCTGTCACCCAGTTCAAGTGTTTGTCTGAAAATTTGCATGTTTGCACTTTTACTGCCGCTGTGTTTGCAGTGGCTCAAATGTGTCGGTTTTATTGAGCCTCAGCTGCTGTGGCATCACACAAGACCCGTTATACGAGGATGCAGGAATGTAGTTTCCACAGAGAAGCGGCTTAACATCCCAACTGACAATTCCCTACACACGATGTCTGGCTAGGGGGCTGTACTTCACATCAAAGGAGTTTTAGAGAAGGTCAAAAGCTATTTCTGCAGACCAGGCAATGTTTCGGCTATTGGAGCACTTCTAAACATATCTTTGTTCTTATTGGACAGATAAATATCTGATGCTTTAAGAATACGCGCTTTTTAAAAAATAATTTACATCAACGGTTTTTGTTATAACTGTTATTTAAATGAGAGCAAATAACTCTGTTATTATAACAGAGTTATTTGCTCTCATTTTGCGGCTCTTAAACCCTTCATCTGCTATCCACATATTACACTTTTGACTTAATCCCTTTTTTCCAGTTTCTCGGATACCTAAATCATTTTCTAAGCTGCTCCAACTTAATTCTTGCCATGGGAACCTTTCTCAGAAATAAAATTTTAAATTACATTTTTCCATTTTGACAATGCACAAGGGACTACATCTCAGTGTAAGAATGAATTTGATTTCTGAAGTTCTTGATATTGGGAGATTTCACTGTTATTCACACTATAAATTCACACATATGTGTCTACTGTAGTGCCACCTATTTATATTTTGAGAAATATAGTTTCATGTGCTGCATCCCGTTTAGGCTGTTTACAAATTCTTTCTGCTGATTACGTAAAGATTGCAGAGGAATACTTTCTCTTATCATGAAGCGGCTAACATATTTGCTTGCTATGTAACTTGTTTCTCTCTGCCCATTCATACATGTTTCCTTTGTTATTTAAAAGAAATATTCTTTTGCAGAATACGATAAAGAATGAGCACTTACCTGTTGGATTCATGAGTTCAGCAAATGTAGCAGAATAAAATTGTAAGCTTTTGAAGGATGTTTATGACGGAGATGTACGGAGACACAAGACAGAATTGACTTATTTTATGCTTGACTGGGTCTAATGAATATGTAAGAGTTGAGTCCAATTTTTTTGTATGCAAAACACATCGTACATTAGCAGCAACAGGCACCACTGACACCAAACTGTTTAATAGGGTAGCTGTTCATGTGGGGAAAAGACCTGGTTGTTATCAGTGAGGTGTTATCAAAGATGTGAACCTCTAAAAATAATGTTAAATGGTTTATCCTTTTGAAGACTCTAATATACACTCCTAAACAACATGGAGGACTTGGAAATCCTGGCAGTTTTTAGGAAATTGGAACTGCTATAACGAACACTAATCACCAATAGAAGATGTTCAAGACAATAGTTAGAAAGCTGTGGAACATATCAAACAAACAGACAAACAAAAAAATTATATAAACATTCTCTCCTACAAAAGCACAATTTGCTTAAATAAATATAAAAAATTTTTTTTATTTTTTTTTAAATAAACAAAAAAAAGAGAAGCCTTTTTCACAACACTGTGTGTTTCAATTATATTTGACTCGATTTGACCTTTGGTAATGAGTAAAATCAACCTCATAAAGTAGGGAATTTTTCAAAAAAGCAAATAGAGTAGGAAACGTATTTAAGTTGAAACAGCTTGTCGCTACGACAGCTCAAATTCCAATTAAACCCAAAAAGTACATTAAAAACATTTTTGTTTATTGTTTTTAAAAAGAAATAAGGACAGGCATAAGTCAGTGACGGGATTTAAAACTTTTTTTTTGTTGAAAAACTCAGATCTAGTTTTCTAATGTTTGAGAAGTATTTAAACCCAGAACAGTGGCAGCAGGGTCATCCAGACACATAAAATATGTTTACGAGGCAGAGCAGATGCTGTTACAGTAACAACTTTAGTCAAAAAATCAGTTTCATTTTGTCACCGTAAACCAAAGCACTAGACAGAAAAAAAACCTTGTGTTTTTCTTCCCCAGTATACTTTGTGACAGTTCCTCAGAGAAAATGGGCCCTGATTTTAAGCTCTGCCATCGCCTAATGGTTGCAACATATGAACAGAGAAAAAGCTTTACAGAAGAGATCTGTAAAACCCTCTCAATGTTTTTAATCTGAGCGTAGAAATGAATACAAGACACATAAAGAAAGTTGTTTGGTACATCGTCAGTCGGAATTTCAAGTGAACCATTTCTGCAGAAATAGTAATGACCAGCAGGCGTTAACAAGCCAATCTGCAATCCTTAACAACCATCTCGCCCAACGCTTTCTCAAGGGGCGCTGGCACTGGCATGATCACATTAAACTGCCTGTAATCTCTGCAGTAGATGAAGGCTACTTAACAAGCAGCTTTAAGCTCTTCAGTAAGCTTTTCGTCAACTACAGGGAGCCTGCAGCATGCACAGACGGACAACCCAACTGACACAAGCGCACAGGAAAGAATCCACACAAGCACTCCAAAGCTGATTCTGTGAGATTTACAATCTGGGTTGTCACTGCATGGAAAACAGGAAATGTGCCAATAGCTTGTTAGCTCCTGGCGTTTACGCACAGTGAGCACACTATGTTCGTATGTTTGGCGCATTGGCAACAGATGTCACTTGATGATAGTCTGTGGAGGCTACAATAAAATCTTCACATAATGGTTACGAACCTCAACCCATAAAGAAATCATGAAAATTGTTAATACCATGGGTTGCTTCTCTGTACAGCAGGAATTTAATATCTTCCCTCGATCCTTAAAGAAGACAAACAAAACCGAATAAATAAGTCAGTGTTACAAGTTTTAAATATGTAATACAAATTTGAAACAAAAGCGTAAGGAATATTCTTATATATCTACCAAATTAACAGAAAAGGTTAGCGGATATGTAAAACTGGCATACTTTTCTGAATTAATATCCAAAGAGCCTAGATGTTTCATTTGTGGATGTGAATGTTTCACATTCAATTAGTAGTTTATGACAAATACATTGTTGTAGGTTGTATTATGCATAAGCAGATATTAATAACCATTGAACATTATGTCAGAACCAAAGACTCTGTTTGGATTTTAATTGATAGTTAAAGGCATCAAGTTGATAAATATTAAGTAGAAGACAAAAAAAAGGGCGTAAATGGTATTCAAAATGTATGTATGATCATACATTTCAGTAAATGTCAGGGCAAATCATTTAGCCTTTGTATTGATTGATTACATCCCGGTAAATGGAGTCCAACTGTGCATAATTTAAACTCATTATGAATACAGCTGTTCTGTAAAGGCCTTAGAGGTTTGGTAGAGAACATTCAAATCTAGGAGAAAGTAGAGGGGTGTAGGGGGGACAATAACATATTATCCCAAATATCTGACAGAGCAATGGTCAGTCCATTAAATGCAAATTGAAATAGTATGGCACAGAACCAAGAACCGACATGTTTGGGAAGGAGGTCATTACTCAGATAAGCAGCCCAAAGGACCATGGGAATTCCGAAGAAGCTGCAGAGATTCACTGCTCAGATGAGATAATCTGTTAACAATAAATCTACTAATTCTGAAGTTCACGGAAAAGAATAGAGTATCAGGCAAGGCACGTATAAAAACTGTCATTAAACATTTTCAAAAAAAACGGGAAAAAAACACATCTGGAACAGCAAGCATTTTGTTAAAATCAAAATAAAATATAACTGTTTGGACTACATGCAACATTTTTTTAAGGTGTAAAATCAGTATTGCACACCATCCTAAACAAACAAACAAACAAATAAAAATGAGGTTATTAATAGTATCTTCATAGCATGTTGCTCAATTCAATGGAGACATCGAAGCTCTTTAAACTTTATAGGAAGCTGCAATAGGCTTTGCAAAGGAAAATATGGTATATTACCTATTTGTGAAATGGCGAAGTCAGTGAAACAGTCCAATAGACAAATCTCAACTGAGACTTAGCTATGTTACACAAAATTGGCAAAATATCAGCTACCAAATTTTGCAAAGCTGATAGAAACATACCCCAAAAACAATTGCAGTAATAATTTGTGCAAAATGTTGTTTCCTTAACTTTTGACTCAGGGCTAAAAATTACAGATCTATGACGCTTTCACTTATGTACGTTTATGCTTTCCCTTGTAATTCACATAATGCACCATTTGTATTTACATTTCCCTATACCAGTGTTTCTTTCTGTTTTCTGATAACATTAGTTTCTCCCAGCTTTCTTTATCCTTTAACTTCCCTCCTAAGTTGTTTTATTTCTCTAATCTCCCTCTGTTTTCTCTCTCCCCAGCTACCTCCATTTCAAATTTCCCTGTGTGTATTTAAGCTCTCTGGTTCATAAATCTGCATTGGCTTCCTCCGTCAACTCTAAATGACATACCCTTAACGATCGTCTCGTTTCTTATTGCAGTTTGAATTTGTAAAGGTGCATTTGGTTCTTTATTAAACATTTACTCAATCCATCAAGCTTGCTGCTTCTTCCTGTCTTCACATGCGTCCTACAAAAATCTGCTTTTATTATTTGTTTATTCATGTGACAAAAACCGGAAATAATAATATGTTTGTTAACTTTTGTGTTTAACAGCTGTGAAACATTTACAGATTGTTGAGAATTATGTAAATATGTTTTATTGCAGAAGTCCATTAAAAAGAAAAATGGAATTCATGGAGTCTGTAAGGTTCTTGATCTGTTGATGGTGAACGTTTTGTGCTGCGGCCTCCCAGACACTGTTCAGGTGAAGAGGTGGACGATATACCTTCACTAGAAAAGTCTAATTTTAGACTGACCACAACTTCATAATTAGGGTTCAGATCAGGTGGGGAACGAATCAATAGTTAAACGTTTTTCATCTCAAAGTCCTTTACTGGCTAGCCAGGCAGAGGGATACTTAAATGCATGTGATGTTCATGCATTACAGTCCGAGCGGTGTTCTGCAAAGAAATCTTACAGAAAGATACAGACTTCTTCCTGTACTTCTGCTTGAAGAAAGTGTTGTTTGAAAAGTGCCAATAGGTTTTTTAGAGTTGACTTTGATCTTCAACCTGAAAATGTATAACCAGCTTCTTTTTACCAATACAAGCATAATAAGAATAATAGGTTACTGAACAATTGATTCTAATCATGTCCTAAGCAATAAATGAAGTCGCCCCCCCCCCACAAAACAATACATGCGATCCCAGTGAATATATGCAACCAAATGTTGTCTTGAATTTTTATGTTGAGTCTGGTTATATTATACATTGGAAAAACATAGAAAACACTGCAAGTTACAGAAAAAGGCCTTTTAATCTAACCTTCCTCTCAAAATTTCACATGTCTATAATGGCAACAACATTTACAAACATACCAACATGTGTGTGCAGTATGGAGAGTATAAAAAATATACGGATATGAGCTCTTGTCACATTTGCTGATTCTAATCACGGTGAAAGGTAATACGCGTTAAACTGACCTTATATTCCACTCTGAATGTAACCTCTTTATCTTTGACAGATAATATGCAGAGGTAACATGCAACCGCACAAACATTTTCAATCTAATAAACTAGCAGATAAAATATTGAAGACCTGTGAACCATAGAGATACTGAAAAAAGCCTGTAGCATGCACTCTGAAATGCTTCAAAGGCACTCCAAGCCTCTATCAGTGAAATAGAATATGCACACAATCGTACATTCAATCTAAAACTTTTACATTTCAGTTCTTAACTGAATGGAATTTTTTGAGAGTGATTGCAGTGCTTCTGATAAAAGCACTATCTGATAATGTAGACACACAGTGCACTCTCTCATTTATTAATAATAAGGCCATGGTCGTTTTTAGTCCCTTCCTTTTAACAAATAAAATAGTAATAATAGAAGATACTACTCTGACCCAAGAGGCTTTATTCAAATGGCATCTAAAATGTCTTTACTAAAACATCTAGGCCAGTAACCCAAAATCACTAGATGCTAAAAGCTTTTAGGATTAACTGTCTCATCGGATAAACTGTAAACACATATGAAAACTTATTGTCTATGTGTACAGATGAAAGTTTCATTTTTACTCAATTGCACTGTTGAAATATTGTTTCAGACTGGAAATGATGTTATAGCCTGCAGGCGGAATGTACGATGTGTGCTTTCCAAAGTCGAGAGGTGTGGGGCCCAGTAATGATATCTCTTTTCTTTTATGTCCTATCTGCCATTCCCTCTTCTACGTCTGTAGACTGACTTAGTCTCCAGAGCTTGAGTTATGGCTTTGGAGAAATACCAAGCAATTTCCCCAGACAGCTATTCCCACCAAGTCTTAATGATGTGTTTTTTTTCTCTCTCACTTAAAAAATTGTTATCCTCTAATAACTGCATTCATCAATGGACTATTCGTTCCAGTAAAACTGTTCCAGTCAACCTAATTCAGAAACCTTTTTTTTTTAACAGCATTTTTCAAGTATTTATAATCTCTGTAAAAGTGGAGGTTTCCAAGTACCACTGTACTTAGAAACAGTGGTAATTGTTCCCAGTACTACAAAAAGAGCATAAACCTCTCCTGCTAGCTAGACTTTGACTTCAGCTTGTTTGAATGACATTTAGTAAAAACATTATTACAAAATCTTGTCATTGCAGATATGGCAGAACGATGGGAGTTATTTGCTGAAAATTTCTAACCTTAAACATAGAGAAAAATAAATACATTAATTTAGTACCCCAGGAATGAATAGCCTTTATTAATAAACTGCAACCATTGCAAATCCAGTCCAGCTGCCTCAATACAATTGCCCTAAATTTGATTATTGGAGAAATAAACTACATAGAAAACACTATCCTTTTTTGACAAACAATAAACAATAACTGCTAAAGAATCTTTTATTTCTGAAAAATATATTTTATAAAAATTCCAATAGTCAGATAGTTTATTTTTTCCTATTTCCCAGATACAGGTTGTAGCTTTAAAGGTAAATGGAAGACAGGGTAAGTAGTCATTAATGCTTAGCAACTGGCTCATTAAACATCATTCAATTTTAAACTGTGAATTCCCAGAAATCATATACTGCACAGAACAGTAGATTCATATATCACACATTTAATAATTACACATTTAACAGTTAAAATTGTGCCTGTTCATTCAATCATTTCACCACATCCACTAGATTTCAACTGTGTAAACACCATATAAAAAAATAAATCTGCTTTACCAACCTCTTAGAACAATTGTTCGTATTCTTACACATTTATTTGATTTAGCTGATCCTATTCCAGCATATAGTTTGTTTCAAATACTGCAAAACATGTATCATTACTAACTTGTTAAAAGGGCAGCTAACAACTTGAATTGTTACAACTGCCCCTTTAAAATTTATATAGCATCACTTATAATCTTTTAATTTCCCTTTGGGATAAATAAAATATTTTTGATTTGATTTGACGAAGACAAACCACGCTCAGTACATTTTAAAATAATGAACTATATGAAATATATTAAAGGGCCTTACACCATTCTTAGATCAAGGACAAAGCACATGTAAAGCGAAATAAAGTTACAAATTTCACATTTCTGAGATACAGCGATCGTACTGGGACATAAAGCTGAAGTTGGGGACGGGAAAGAAGATGAGAAGCCTGTTTGTCTTTTACCCTGAGCTGGAAAATTGACATTCTTTCCCTTGCAAAACTGGATCATTTACTGGATGTGGTATTTTTAAACTAAAGGAGCTCAGATAAAAGTGAGTTTGAGATTCCATTGAATTAGTTACTCAAAGACATACTTTTAAGCTTAGAATGTGTTAGAAAATTTTCATTTTATGTTCCTTTTACTGGATAATGAATCAAGGAATCAAGGAATCTTTATTTGTCATCACATCACATGTGGTACATGAGGTGGGACGAAATTCTAATCCCCCGGTCCAGTTTACACCCTGATAGCAATTTTAAATAATGTAATAAAATATAAGAATATAATAATTGTGCGAGAAATAGGATTTGAGCTACACAAAATCTACAATATGGACACAGAATAACACAATATGGGACTTCGGACATAGCACCATTGAGGATCGGAATGCAAATATATAATACATTATAAATTATAAAGAACTATACGAGAAATGTGATTTGACTCCACAGAATATACAGAATATACAATATTGATCCAGAATCTACAATAGAGTACTTCGGACATAGCAGCAATCAAAATTCGGAGTGCAAGTGACATATTAATTGACATTTTAAAGCAAACTATAAAGTCATAAGCGAGAATAGTCGTTATCGTGATAGTGTGCTTTAGGGCATTGTAATGTTAAAATACTCATCTAATACCAAATCTAATTTTTCTGCGCGTATTTGGTTATATTCATAGGAACTTATTTTTAAAAATGACTTGCAAAACGTGAGTCATTCATTATGTCAGTGTAGTCACTTCAAAGGAGTTCACACCATTTTTATTATGTTTTATTTTCTATCTGCTAGCTAGATAGAAAAACAGAGGATTTTTGTTCTCACCTATACATCAATAAAACCTCTAGTTTGACAGCTCTCTAGCAAACCTGATAAGAGACAACATAGCAGGAGATCGGTTTTAAAATAGGTTGTTTTATATTAAAAGGTCACAAAGATGTATTTTAAATAAGAAATTATTGACTCATGGTATACCTTTTAGAACAAGAACTGTAAACTGTATGTTTTAACTCACATGCATTGTCATAAACTTAAAAGGATTCTTTGGTATACATTTTGAATTTTAAAACAGAAATGTATAACAATGTGTATTTGAAATTAAAAGCAAACAATATTTCTATAGCCACTTAAGTAATATTGCGCATTGACTGACAATTACATTAACGATATTTCCTATTTATTTATTTTAATTTTGATTAGTTAACTTTGAACATCCGCAATATATTTTACATTTTTTAGGTAAATATTCTGCCACATGTTTCAGTTTGCGCTATTCTGTTAAAACTGTTACCTAAGTAGACGTAAGATGCTGTTGTTTGTTTTACTTGCGCTCACCCACTGCTCAGTAACAGGTGGAGGAAATTAACTCTTGTCACTATAGGACTTTCTCTGTAATCTCATGAAGGATATTTAAACCCTAAATGTTTGTTTTAAACAGTTACTTTTAAAACGTTGGTATAACTAGACATCAGTAAGAGCATATCAGGACTCTCCACTTTTTTCAAATGATTTAAATGGTTTATCAATGTCCAAACCAAAAAAAAAAGACTGTGTTTTTTATATATTTTCAACATTCAGCTTGCATTCAACCAATCATCTATGTCTATTCATTATAAAATATGATCACAAAACCCTAAAATAAAACCACAAAATCCAGATAGACAGCATGAGGCTTACTGGAGAGCATCCAAAAGTAACACAAGCAGCATCATTTCACAGATCTGACCCCTGGCTAGTTCTGTCACATTACTGCTTTAACTGTGTTTTGAGTGATTTCTGACCTGTGTTAATTTTTTTTCTTCTGTTATCTTGAGGTGTTGTTTCACCCAAACAGATTCAGTTCACATGTTCAGTTCAAGTATTCCTCAGTTGTTCTTCTTAAAGATCTTCTTAAACCCAAAAAATATATTACATTCATTTTGGATGTCTTTTTATCTCTTATACTCTCTGAATAGATCAGATAAGAGCAGTGGACAGTTATCTGCTTTTTCGTATCCCTGTGGAAAGCGGTTCTGCTTTTCTATTATTTGAAGAATTTATTAAAAACTGATGAGGCAACACTGTAAAGAAATCTGGTAATGAGTAATTTATCGTATGACTAGTTGGGCCGACAAAGATACCCGCAAGGCGTCATTATTCACTCAATATTGTTATGCTTACGTGATCCTAGGGGATAATCCCTCACTGGAAGTTTGAAGCACTGGCTGTCTTTGGGTGGCTGTCCTAGACTAGTTTTAACAGCCTGATTTTGAATCCATTGTGGCATTATGGAGAACAGTTCCTTTGATGATTATGTCTGTTTTTATGACTGCTTTAGGTTTAATGTTTTGGGATTTTTTCCTTTACATAGCTTCTCATAACAAAAGGTAAATTTATTTCTTGTGAAACAGGAACCACATCTGTTTGGCATGATGCATTCGGGTGCAGTCAGGAACACTAGACATTAAAAAAGGAAGCCCATTTTAAAAGGTCATAATTGACTGGTGGTGTAATTGTACTGATTAGTATCAAAATGTAGAGCCACTTGAGATAACTCTATTATCTTCAAGGCTCCCCAAGAGGCCCCTTTTTTTTACTGCCTATACAGCAGAAGAAAAAGGTTTTATTACAGGCCACTTTTGAAGTATGCCTTTACAGGGAGTCGGAAAAATGACATTCATGCTCCTCCATTGTGTTCTTTATGTCCCATTCTCACTTTCTCCCTCCTTTTCTGCTCAAAGAGCTCATCTATTCCCTCCCTTTTCTTCTAAGTAACCTGCTCATCTTTCAGTCTGTCTGTAACAGAATGTCAAACTATGCTAATGAGGTGGCAGCATATGGCTCATTCCTTATTTAAGCTCAGCAGACAGTAAGCCACTCAACTTCACGAGAATCCTGCTACCTGCTCCTGTTGGACTAGACAATGCTGATCTCCTAATGAGGCTCAGAGATTATCACAAGCAGCTCAACACTCCAGGCAGGATCAGTACCTGCTTGTTATCACCTCAATCTGAGCAGCCGAGGAAATCCTTTTTACTGGACGGCATAAACACCGACCCACTAACTAAAAACAGCATGGTTCTGGCACGTAGAGCCAAACCTCATTTGGATGCAAACAGTAATTCACGCACAGACAAACACGCACACACACACGCACACACACACACACACACACACACACACACGTCCAGGCGCTGACATGGTTGTACATTGCTCTGCTCCGTCATACGCTGCTTAGAACTTCAGCACTCTGACAGATTTACTTAATTTGATTAGGGGGTGGGTACGAGGGGGTTTGACCTGGACTTGGAGACAGATGCATGTACGGATATTCACATTCAGCTCACTGTCATAAAGATTACAAGCCAAAGTGTCGATAAATTACTTTTGTATACTTAAAACAAATTTATTTATTTTTTTATTAGTTGATCGACATTAGAAATTATTTGAAAATTCTGGTAGTTTCACTTTATTCACGCACATTTTTACACAAAAGGCATACGCTTTCTTTTAATGGTTTGGAAATTTCCTTGTACAAATAGTAAATTGTACAATTTCAAATTAAGTCTTGAGACCTTTGGTAAAGATAAGTTACAAACTTTTTTCTTTTTTTTGTAGGTGGAATTTTTTCCACTGTTGTGAAAGAAAATAAGTTACCAGCTCTGTAAGTAAGAATCGCTTAGCCAGGCTTATTTATACTTTGTACAAAGTATTAGAGTTTAGAGAACATCCATTTACTAGTGAAATTGTATTCAATAATGCTCAGGTATGCAGTACATAATTTTAGATTGATCTTTACCCATTCCTCATTAAAAAAAAAAATTCGAGGAAATTAGGTACTCTGCTCTCTTGCTCATGTCATATGTTTTCTAAATAATTAAATCTGTGGACTGAGATTTCCTCAAAAGAAGGTTGATTTTGTGCCTAAAAAAACATTTTTGCGTTTATATTGCAAAACATTTTTGGACCTTTATCCTTTTTAAAACCTTAAGACGACCCATTGTTGGTTTTCTAATTCCATCAGATTTTATTCAAAATCCTGGTCCATCAAATAATTTAGAAATCGAATGACTCTAAGCCATCCTGGTTCCACACTATCACATATATGTATGAGATGCTTTTTTTCACAATCAGGGCAGAAGACGCTTTGTTTACATGCATACTTTTGCATAACGATACGCTTCATTTATGTCACGGAGAAATTGTGTTCTCAGAAGGACACTCTTAGTAAAAGCTTTGGAGATTTCTAAAGTTCAACTTTTCAGGATAGTGAGTGATTTCTAATATACATGGTCTTTATTGTGTTCCCTTAACAAATAAAAGAAAGAAAAACATAAAACACAGCTAAAAAAATGTTTTAAAACAAACTTCGACTTACATAAAATACTTTAGTGGAAAATATGTTTCCAAACTGGATAATGCACTAAAAACAAAGGTTAAATAAAAAAGAATAAGGCTAAGATTTTTTTGCTACTACAATATTTTCTTTTTTATAAATGTTTTCATACATTGTGCCAAGATATGTTGCTGGCACCGTGTCATTTCAGCATAAAAAAATGCTCAAATCTTAAAAATGCTCAAATCTAACAAAAAGCTCTATAGAACCACATATCCAGACTTCAACCCTGTTGAGTCTAACTAAATTCTGACAAAATATGAAACACTTTTCAAACAACTTGCATCACTTTTCTCAGCACATACTGAAATTAAAATTACACTGTAGGAAGTTTTGAATGGATTCCAAAGTCCACCTCTGCATGTTTTTTTTATTTTTTTTAAATTGCACCACAGCCTGCAAAAAGAAGAAATGAAAGGTTGAGATGGATTGACGTGGCTGAAATGTTAAAAATTCTCCCATCCTATATTAGGAGCTTCTCAATGCGTCTTAACACAGGCTAGGCACACCTCAGAACCAAAAGGAAATAAATGCATCTAACTGCAAAAGGCCTTTAAGTACTAAGTAACATACATCTGAACTACAATTTCCAACAAAGATTTAAACAGAGCTGCATGTCACAGTTTATTCACCCTGTCATCTCTCTTTCCATGAAAATGAAACACCTCCAGAATAAAGTCTCATTCAAACGCAATTGTTTAGTTTAGCAAGTCCAGTAAACTGACAGATGTTGAACTGGGTAAAATAGCTGCCTATTCCTGAACAGTTCTTAATTTGTATATTTCTCTTTTTGGATCCAAAGCTTTATCAGATGTATATTAGGGGGGGGGGGGACAGATAACAGGACCAAGTCGGAAATCTGTCACCTTTTGTGCCTTTGAAGCTTTGCTTTTTCATAAAAGCTGCATTTGAATTCGCTAGCAGTGCATGTTGTCACTCCCAAACTACACTGCACTTGTATCTGAAGAGGCATCTCAGCATCAGCAGGCAATTTAGATGAAATCTGGTTGTAAATCTTCACTTATAGAATAACGTCACCTTTTTTCCATACCTCTGTTGACTGAACATGTCATGTCCATCAGTGTTGTTCTAATAAATTTCTTCAGCCGGTAAATCCCTTTTCAAATTTCCTTCTACAATCAAAAAAGACGGCCTTCTATATGACACATAAACTCTCCTAGAAGCTTTTTAAAGAAGGTACACTTGAAACTTGGTGCCGAATTCTGCTTGTTATTCAGTTACATGGAATTTTGATGAAATGTTTAATACATGAGAATCCTGAGGCAGTACATCTGTAATTACAGCAGGTGCCCAGAGACATTTTTTTTACATTAAAGCTTGGATGGGTGAATATAATTGATGTGTGCAGGTGGGTTTAGGTTTGGTGAATCCCCTTTTACTTAATATGCTTCATAAAATCTGTGAAGGAAGACTTATGAAAATAGATGGGTTCAAAAACAACTTGCAACCTTATTCCATTTCTCCTGTTTTTATCTTGATTGTAAACGAAAATAAATGTTCCGACTGAGCATAAACGCAAAAGACAAAAAAGCCTAAGAGATTTATGCTTTTTCCTGAAATCAGCTCTGACTCACCGTCCAGCCTCCTCCATCCGTCGTCATGTCACAGTAGACCTGGAAGCCCGTAAGGTGGTGAACGGGAAACACAGAGTAGATGCCATCCTCTCGCTGACCACTGGCGTACAGATCACCGCAGTCGCGGGGGCGAGAGCCTGGGAGGAGGTGAACAGAAGGACACAGTAAATAAATCAGACCAAGTATGGATTTTTAAGGAGAAAGGAGTGCACACCCTCAACTCTGCATTTTATTTTAAGACAGATATGGTTGTGACATGTTCAGAATATTTTATATTGTTCATTTTATCTAAATGAAAGGTAACAATTGCTCTGATCTCCTGAATTCCAACCATTTACACTTGTAAAAGATATTTGAATCATTCCAAATGACAACCACAAAAAACAACACATTTACATTGAAAAATTCTATGAAGAGATTAGATTGTCTAAAAGATCTGTTTAAGTAGACAGAAATATGAAAAGAGTTGAATTCATTTGTATTTAGGCCCCTGAGACATACATTCATTAAACCACCTCTGCCTGTAATTCTTGCCTATTCTTTTTTGAAAAACAGTGTCTGACAGATTGAAATAAACCATCGCAATACCTTGTTAGGTAAGGTAGGCAAGGCACCTTGTTAAGTTGACATACAAACATACATACCCATACTTAATCTTAAGCACATATTTTTTTAATTGTTTTTCTATTAACTTTGACTGCAGTTTATCCACACGAAGGTGCCGACTTTGAATGTGCTGACATCAACAGTTTGATGTGAACATTATTTTAGGCAATCTCAAGTCCATCTTCTCATGAGCTGCAGGGTTCCAGTTCTTAAAGAAGCCGCGGTTTCTTATAAATAATTTTTTGTTGGAACAATGGGCCTTAAGAAAGCTTAACACCCACATATACAAATGCACTTATCAAAAAGTAAAGTGAGTGCTTTGATGCTGAAAAAAGAAACAAAATCCATACATTTGTCTGACGGTTTGCAGAAACTTTAAAAGCTTTCAGAATTTAAGACAGGAACCCTGAAGAACAGATGTGAGAGACACAGAGAGAGCTGCTACACACAGAAGAAAGAAACAGAGGCATCCTTGTTTGTGGCCAAAGAAACCCTATAACCTAGGGAATACTGAATCTATTCCCAAGGAAGCAAAAAAGAGATCCTGTGATAGGAGCAGTAGTTTAGATTATACATGCAGACTTCACAGTGTCAACATCTAGAATTTAAAACAGCCAGGAGAGTTCCTAAAGAAGCTTTCCTTAACGCAGTATAAAATGTTTGTCTCCCATCTGCTGTTCAGTGTCAGGCTTTACTAATTTACTAAATTCCGTCTTTCATCATCGTCACAGATAAAACATCTCAGTTTCCTTCTGATTTATCACAGGAAGCTACAGTAAAACCCCATGCAACAGGGCAACAAGAAGAATGCAAAAATTGATACATGTTCACTTTATTTATTCTTGTAGAAGTAGGACATTTGTACCTTGTCAATCAGATTAATACCAGAGGTTGATTTTGGCTTAGAAAATACATTTAACCTTGATGATAAAGCATGTGTTATTTAATGGAAGGTGGTTGGGATCAAAAGGGTGGGAATATGAATATATAATATGACTTGTAATTACAGTTTCTAATTAAGTGAATTAGCATACATATATGTAATCTAAAGAGGGCAGAATGCATACAAGTGCAGTCACAATGGTGAGCTCTCGATGAGCCTCACCAGACAAGCTTAATATCCACTCCTTCATAGATGCAGCCAATTAAGATAATTTACACACCACCACCCTTGCATCACAATCAGTAATACTGTATAACCTTCAACTTAGAGGATTAGAAAAAACTGTCAATGTATAAATACTTGGACACATTTTAATGACTGTCTGGTTTCATTTACTACTTTTCTGTTTAAAAATAACTCCTTAGATTAAGCACAGAACCATACTAAGAGTTTTACATTTAATGCTATCTGGTTTATCTGTATGGACAGTTTCAAGTTCCACAAAACTGTATTTGCCCCCCCACAGATTTATTTGTTTTTCATGCTTATTTTATTAACTTTTAAACGTTCAACAATTTTCTTAGTCATACCCTTGGCTTTATAAACCAATTACTGATCTAAAGAAATAAAACATTTCTGCTCCATCAAAAAATTAAAAATAGAAACAACAAATGACAAATACGGGGGGGAAAAAAACTCTTGATATTTATGTTTTACAAGCTTTCTGAGAAAAAAAAAAACGATTAGGAAGAAACACTGGACAGTTGAGGTACAAATCAGGTTTGCTGGAAAATCTCTTGACATATACCTATGAAGAGGAAATTGGTAATACACAATTCTCACTGCAGGAACAATAGAAAAATATAATACTAATATACAGGCCAGGCAAATTATTTTGACCACATGTCTAATAATATGTTGGTTTTACTTTTGTTACAAAAAGATTCATCTGTTTTGGCTCTATTAGAAACTTGAGGTGTACTATTTTAAAGGCACCAAGATGATTGGGAGGTTTAGGTGAGAGGTATAGCCACCACGGTTTAGACTTTTTTTTATTTAATAGGATACATTCCATTGATATTGGAGTAGTTTTAGAAGCCAACACATACAACTCAATAACCTACTCCTAAAATTATGCCAAGACTACTTTTGATTCATAACACATTACACAATCCTGGTAATAGAAGCCTCAACTTCCACACAAACCTGTTTACAAAGGTAAACTTTACATGGTTTGCAATTTTTTAACAGGTTGCAGATGTAAAAAAAAATAGAAGAAAAAAAAAAGAGATTAAAGTGCATAGCAGTACCAAAGATTTCTCACTACAAAGACGATTTGCCGTAAGCATCACACCTTTGCATTATTACTTTGTTGCATCACTTCAGGTCTACACTGGTGAGTAAAGGCTGGTCAGTGGATAAGCAGCAACCAAATACAATAAACTGTGATCATGATTCTTCTTTTCTTAGTGTTCATATGCTCCCTTATTAGTCTCACCATCCAACTAGTGTCATAAAGAACACACTATCAATGTTATTTAACACAATTCTCGGGAATCATAATGCTATGCTTTGCAGGTCTGTATTCAATTCTGGCTTGAGATTGCCTGACAGGTAGACAACAGGGTCTTTGATAGTCCATGGTTTCTAATATGAACAAATGGTTTCCAGTATAAACAAATCATACCAAAAACTGAAAATAACATCCGTGATATTTAGAAAATGCACTTCACTGAAATTTATTTTCTAAAGAGGCTGAAAAGCCTCTTAAAATAGCTGAACCTTGTTTTGAACATAAATACCAAAACACTGAATTCAATTGATTTTAGGACTATATTCAGCTTTAAATCTCTACGCAGTGCTTGCTTTTACTATATTAGTCATAGACAAGAAATATATTCTGCATTCAATATATTTGCTTTGCTTAATGATATCGCTCACTATATTTTAGTTAATACAAACATACTTCATTTTATTTTAGTAAAATTGTAAAATTTGCATTCAAACATGTCAGAGTCCCTCTGCAGCACCACTCCATCCTCATCCTCTATATAAGCTGAGTTTTTCCATCACAAAATTCTGCTACAGCTGGAGCACAGTCGGGCATTACTGCTGTCAGGTCTGAATTCCGGCAACTTTGAAAACCCAATATGTTCTTCAGGGAATCAAACTAAACCAGTAAAAATAGGAATTTCTTCCTAAAATCCAGAGGGTTAAAATAAACAGAATCAAACATATTAATCAGTGTGTCCACTGACTTTAAGTAGGTTCCTCAAATTTGCTGCTGGCACACAGTAAACTCACGCTTCAAAGTGAAGGTGTACTGTATATTAAGTGATTTCTTCAAAAAACAAACAGAATGATGCTACCTTTCTAATCTTCTTTTAGCTCAAAAGAAGGAAATACAAAAAAACAGTACTCAGGAACAACACTGGTAACACCTTACAGAATGTTTTCATACCTCTTAGATTTTCAGATTTTTCAATACATTTGTCTATTTTTTAATTTATTTTTTAACTTAGTGTAATAAAACAAAGCTCAGTGGCTTTAATTTTTATACCCCTACATAAAGTCTAGGGAAACCAAAATCTTTCAGAAGTCACCTAATTAAAATTCATTAGCATTCTGGTGTGAGGATTCTTGCTGTCAGCAGAGACAGGGAGACTGATTGGACTTGTAAGATACAAAGTAAATTTGTGGGGAGCAGGGAGTCTGTTCACAAGAAACTGTTCAGGCCTACATGTGGAATGCTATGTGTGGTAACGGCATCATGCCCTTGATGAAAAATGATAATTGGTGGCAGCATAACCTTCCAAAGTCATGTTAAAAAACAATCAATTCCTTTAAGATTATACCAAAATTGAACCTGGTTATTTGAAGATCCTTGTTCAGGAATGGTTTACTTCCGCAAGGACCAAAAGGCTAGTAAGAATTTTCTTGAAATATGTCTGGAGCTAAATACAAGACAATACTGTAAGTCAGTTATACACTAGAGTGGAAGTTTTATCTTGGTCAGGCCAAAATATGTATGTGTGTATTTATGTATGTATTCATGTAAAGGGCGGACATGATCTTAACAGGTATCAAAACCTGGTGAAATTGGTGATAGAAAATGCACTTCATTCAATCTGGCTGAACATGAACTGTTAATGAAGGAGCAACTGGTATATTCTATGTCTTAAGATGTGCAAAGCTAATACCCTCCGAAGTATTGATTTAGGAAAGAGAACCAACCATGATCAAGGCTTTCAGATTTATCAATTTTTTCTTAGAAATCAGGAAAAACGTTTGTTTTTTTCTTTTTCCACATATCATTTATGCAATACTTTGTGTTGATCTATTAAACAAAAGCAACATTTCTTGTAGACACATAGTTATTTCGAATGAAAACAATGCTATGTGATGTGCTATACCGTTTTGTGAAGAAACATAAAAATGCTTCAGGATTCCGGCCTTTCTGCCTGCTCAGGGTACCTCCACTACCCTCTTGCTCTAATCATAAAAGATAATGTATTCAAGCTCATCTAGAGCACCTGTGTGGTGCTGCTCTGCAGCATAATCAAGCTAAGCTCATGCACCTGTTCATCTGCCTTCAAATACAACTCTGATGCAGACAGACGCCACAAAGCCTTTTAGTGTATAAATTCCCAGCTTTGCTTCCTTCCCTGCCTGTATCCTCACAGTCATGTCTAGTTTCCTGATTTTCCTGTCTCCTTTGCCCTTTGGGATACCTTTTCAGCTTCTGATTTCTGGACACGATCACGTTTTCTCCCCATGACCACAGTTCCATGGCTCTGCCTGCCTGATTCCACCTCCAGGTGTCTGACCTGGTTTCTGCTTCACAACTATATATCCTTGCACAGCCTAGAGATACATTTTACAGTCTCTGCCTCCACCTCTTTGACCCTGTTCTCATCCCACAACCATTGAACCTTGTTTCCCCTACTGTTCATGAGGCCTGATTACTACACCATGTTTATGACCTTTGCCTGACCCTTGACCCAGAGCCAGACCATCACCCAAACTGTCTGTTGCAGCTCTACCCATATTGATATGTTCACGCACCATTTTTTTTATTAATTTGTATTCAAAACTGATCTGATAAACCTCTCATAAACTATGAGGAAATGTTTGATCTTCTGACCTACATAACAATATATTTCAAGGTAATTCCAAATTGTTTTGCATTAACAGTGACAAAAGGTGAAAACATATGCAGCTTGATAGTGGCTGAATAAATTATAAGTAAGATCACAGATCCAGCAGAGTGAGTCATGCCAAACCTTATTAATGACGAATCCCATGTGTGCCCCCAATTCCCTTCAAATAAAATAGATCAAATAATGCCAGGGTGGCCGAGTTCCACAATGAATGTAAAAATCCGCCACATAACAACCCTTAATTACCTAACGGAGGGTGGATAATTCTGAAACCACAAAGTGTTAATATTTTTTAAATATGTACATAAAATATCCTGAATTTGTAACTCTTCTCTATTCCTCTTTGATGCTCCCTGTCTCAATGTGGGTCAATTAATGTCATACATCTACAACTTGGGTCTGAAATTCACTGGGAAATAGTTTTTTTTTTTTTATGTCTGTTCAACAGTGAGTGAAACAGCATCAAAGGATCGCATTTTAAATAGTAAGGGTTTAGTCTAGTCAGATTTTGCCGTGCGGAGGTTAAAAAAATCTGGTAATAAATGATTCTGAACAAACCATAATAATAGTAGTGAAAGCAACATGTCGAAAAAAAACAAAGACGAAAAACGTCTTTGCTTTTAGAGTTTTGATATAAATGTGTTTTATGATAATTAAGTTTTTACTATTTAAGATTTTTGTATCTCTAGCAACCTATGAGAGAGCAATACTGTATATTTATCACATTTTTAAAAACTATGTTCTACTCACCCAAAATACAAATGATGGTTAATAGTGAACATAATGGACATGAATGCATTAGCTGGTGGTACTTGTCTAACCTTTAGCATAACGCAGCCACTCCCATTCTTGACAGTTGGATTTGCACCCATGCAGGATGTGGATGTTTTAACACCCAAACATTTTCTAGCAAGATAGTTAAACACCTTCACTTTTCCCACAGTTTTACTGCAAAACCCCAGGACACCAACCTCAGCACACACTGAGACTGATCATTTCATGCTAAAAAACAAACAACTTAAATGCGCCTTTAAAAGTACATCAATATAGTGAGATTTGTTTCCATTAAAACTGCATTTGCATTACTGACTGGTGAAATATTATAACCTGTTTACAACGAGTAAATTCAGTAAATTAAGCCAAAATACACAGTTGAGTAAAAAGACAATTTGAAAATTATATTTAAGAAATGTTGTATCTGATGTACCACTGCAAGACTTGACATGTTTCAGATGCTCTGTCTATGGTGCTGAACCCTTTAGGCACACGACTGTTTATGCCACCTTATTCCCAGAATTTCTTAGGGTTTAAATAACATACCTGCAGAAATTAACAAACATGTTATGACATCATTCCAAAATTTGCATAGACTTTCTACTGTTCCAGTGTAATTTCTATTTTTTTGTACCCTATTATGACAATTATAATTACAAACATTTTGGTTTTATCTTGCTTCTGCTGAGCAGGAGTCTTCAACCCTAGTCCCCGAATTGTACTTCAGATTTTTGATGCATCCCTGTTCCAACACAACTGATGACTGAATTACTCCTTTAGCAGGCCAAATTTGCCAAGGCCTAATCAAAAGTATTAATTTTGATTAATACTGAGATCTAGTGCAGAGCATTAGTCTTACCTGTGCCATCCTAATCTTATTGTGATAACATGTAATGAAGTAGATTTTTCAACTGTAAAGCAAGAATAAACGTTTAATTTGGAAAAATGAAACTGATAATTTAATCTGATATAACAGAAACCACAACATAAATATAAATGAAATAATGTTAAAGTTGCTTTCATATTCTTCTGTAGCAGTTTTCAAAAAATGAATAATAAGCCTCACGGCCATTTAGTTGAACTCTGAGAAGCTCTGTGGAAAATAATTAGAAGTGAAACATCCTATTAGCTACTTTCCAGCAGCCAGATCAGGGCTGATGTAATTGTCAACATAGCCTTACAGTATAGGCTGACTATATTTTACATAATAGTCCTACACTATGTTTACACATAAACATTAGAAACACAAGCTGATTTCAATGCCAGGGGTTTCCCGATTTCAAATGATGCAACTTTATTATATTCAATGTAGATACCCTACAATTTTTTTTTCTTTGGCGTTTGAGGGGAAAAAAAACATTTTTTGGACGCTTTAATAAAGTTTTCCTTTGTAAATAATTCTGTTTAAATCTAACAAATAATTTCTTCATCTATTGGAACCTACCTAAAGTAACCTCTACCTATAATTGATACCTTGTTGAAATGCTGACTCTCTTTATTTTAATTGGTTAGTGATTGCCTCAGAAAATGTACTTACTAGCTAGCACAAAAACTATGCAACATTTGAATTCAGGGATAGTACTAAATATCAGCACCATGGACAGAGTTTCAAATGGCATTGGATAGGCACCACTGCAAATAGTCACCAGTGGACCCTTTGGAGCCATGCCTGCAGGTGGGGCATGTTGGCTAGAAACCCAAGGGAGCCTAATTACTAAACAAGAGATCATAAAGGTATTTAACTTCCTTCTAAGAGTAACCTTTCAGGTCTTGCAAGCCAAACTCCTGCATCCTCTGAAAGGAGGATTCGTGGCTGCATCCACGTCACCACACATACATGCATATCTTTTAATCTGCTTCCTTTGAAAAATCCTAATGTTTGTCAGGATATTTCCCAGGTGTGGGAAGATTTGCTAAGTACATTTAAGTACATGTTTTTGTTTTTTTTCAACTAAGCCACAAATTCTGTAAATAGGCGTTCTGCAAGAACCAAGCAGCATACACTCACTTACATTGTTAATTGCTTAAGGAGACATTAGATAGACTTATAAATAATACGGAAAGTTAATACTAACTTCTTGTCATTTAGCAGATGGAATACAAATGAAAATTATTATGTTCCATATTTATTAAATACTCATTTTATTCTTAACTCTTCCCTTCAAAAAGAAAATCGGATAGAATTGTCACCTATGATTGTATTCTCTGCAGGAGCAGCCCTTAGCTGTGCTGCTTGGCTATCAGAGAAAGACAAATTCAGCAGGGGCATGCCATAGGGTATGCCACGTTAAAAGGCTTCCGGTGGGACGAAGCCTTGGGCCATTCTCTGTGGACATGCAGGTCATCTCTCACGTATAGTGAAAATTTCCACGGTTTTACCAAGGCCACTGAATCATGTGCACAAAATTCGATTCACGTGAAGGCGCACACATTGCCTGGAGAGGCTTCACTGAATGAATACGATGTAAGCTGGATAACAGACAGATCAATCTGAAACATAATTCTTCAGGATAGTGAGCCATGGAAGGAGTATTACATGAACCTGGAAAATAAGTTTTAACACCAGCATATTTTCCTCATGAAACATAAATTACTCAAACACAGAGGAACAATAAAATATCCAATTCTGAAAGAAAGGTTGCATAAAGTTAATATAGAATAATTGTTCTTACCATTGGAGCAGCCTTTGAGTCTAGCCCCTCGGACTGGTGCTCTTTGTAAATCGGCCTTGACTCGAGCCTTCAGACCCACGTTTTCCTTCTGCATGGCATTAAGAGCATCACTGACGGAGTTCACCACCTTCACCATGTTGATCTGGCTGTCTGACAGCAGCTGAAGCACAATGAAAGTGGGATGGAGAGAAGACACTTACTAATGGTGAAAAAACATGAAGTTCCCTAGACAACAGATGGGACAACAGTTTCATTACTTTCAAGAGGCACAACAATTGCTACTTATTTTTCTATACAGTGTACAACGAGATTTTAGCTGCAGAGTAAAAGGTAAATATAAACTATATTTTGTCATTTTGTTTTTTTGTTTTTCATTCTAAATGCATTGTCAGAAATATGTTTTGTAAATGATGGACTCCATGGCAGTTTTCAATGTCAATGCTTTGCTCTGAGCAAGATTACTGTGTTCTGTTGCACAGTACACAAGAAGCTTTTGAATGAAATGAGTTAATGTAGACTGATTTTAGTCTAATCTGTTAATCTGTTGACAAAACTAAATAACTTTTTTGCAAACGGTTATCTACACCGCTTTACGAGAGGACATAAGCACTAGAACAAGGACATTCAAAACAAGTAACTAAATATTCCCAATAGGCTGAATAATTCCTAAATAAGAAAATCCTTTTTTCATTTGTTTCATGCATTTGAGCATAAAGTTCATCAAAGATTTCGCAGATTTTTTTTTAGTTTAGTTAGTTTAGTTTATTTTATTCTATATTTACAACGTCAATAGTTAAAAGTGTGAATGTGTGTGAGGAGGCTGGAAGTCAACTCCAAAGCTGACTATATTAGAGAGAACTATTTTATAACGTTTTGATCACGCAATGACAAAGATGATGAACGAGAACAAAACCTATTTCAAGATTGTTTAGAATCTATTTAAATCATGTTCAGACTTTACATTGATATCTGGCACTTCTTCAATATACAAGATATATACATTGATATTACCAGGCTATCACTAAGTAAATATGTTTGGTAAATAAAAACACAAAAACAATTTAAGTGTAAGAAGCTCCCTATAGTTGTTCCAGGTCAACAGTTCCTTCTTACAGTTTTCTTTTGAGCCTATTCTTTCATCGACTTGGAAAATAATATAAATTATAAAAAGCTAAATCAAAGCCTTTAGATAGTTAGTTTTATTACTGTTTGAAAAATAGCTTAGTATTAAGTTAAGGTTAGATTATTTGATGTATATCATACTAAAGTCTGTTGAATATTCAGTAAACCTGATGACAGAAACATTGTTGAACATCTCTTTACTAAATACATAACACATTTACAAACTACAAACATTTTATGTTTGTGTTAACAACAAAAATGTTAGCTGTGGCAATATTTTTGAGGAATTCAAACACTAAGTAGAAATCAAGATGTTGACAGTTTTTCCCATTGGTTCCACTGTCAGCATGTAAGTGCGGTTAGTTCATTTCAGTACTAGAGTCACTACTGCAATAAAAAATGTTTCTGCATTTAGTAATATGTTGCTCATGTGGGGCTAAGAAGATAAAGACCTGTAATAGAAGCATAGTAACAAATATCAAATTGTTTAACAGCTAGAAATGCTAGTCTAATTCGAGTTATTTGGACCAAATTGTTTTAGGAGTGTCACTTCAACGCAGCTGATCTACACTGATTAATAGGCTTCCACTGACCTTGAAGGTATGCTGAGAGCATAATTAGGTAACTTGAATCAGGTGTGTTAAAGCAAGGATTTCAAACTCAAACATTCAATCTGAAGCCCTGTCTACACTAATGGGGTATATAGATGCAGGTCTTCAGTTTAATGCAGGTTTTATCACATGTCTTCTTTTGTGTCTGTGTCCATTAAGCTCAAAATAATATGTTAAGGAGCAGTGTGACCAATCAGAAAGGGTAACTTGTGTGAGGGTTTTTCTCTGGTTGCTTTAGAAGAAGCACAGGGCAGTGTGGTCATGCTTAGGGTCTTCTTCTTGTGTATGCTTTGATTGTATTCACATTCTTCCCTCCTACAAGCGCCATACATTTCCTATAACCTCTTTGCCTGGTATCCTAGAAAGAATATTATAGCTGATTTTGTTGTTGTTATTTTAAAGAAGACAAATATTCAAAGCTAGGGTTTATATGTTACACTGGTTCCACTGAAAAAGTTGTCATCCTGTGAACCTGGCCATACCATTGTGTTAGGAGAAGCAGTATAATTTTTTCAGTACTTTCATATTTAAAGACTGTGGTGTGTTGCAACGATTTATGGTACCTTATCCCATAATGCAATCTGGTGAACATAGTGTGGAACTAAAAGCCCCATGGGAAGACGGCTGATGAATGTATGTGTTAAGACTACCGAAGAACTGGGTAATATGCCCTGGTTACTGCTTTCTTATAAACTTTTCATTAAAGATGAGTTCATTTTTACATTTTGTCTCTGTTGCCCAGAGTCTAAAAACTGAGTCCATACAAACTCTGTATATATTAGAGCATATATATTTTTTTACCATTCATCTCACTCACACATGTACAAACGACCGCCTTCAAAACATTTTCGTCCTTTTGCTCTGCCTTATGCAAACATACCCCCTCAAAAACACACACAAAGGAAAACCTGCACTGTTGAAAGTCATACTCCCTACTGGGGAAGGGGGTTACTTAGATTCTACCAAGAAGGAATGTTTGTGCAGTGCAGCTATGCTCAGGTGTTAAAACTGCATTAGATATAAACCCCCATGGCCATTTCTTGGCCTCAATATCTATGCAGCACAAAGCTGAGGCAAAACAAGCTACGCTGAAGGAAAATCACACTGGAATAGTGTGTTTTAAACACACACATGGCTACAAACAAGGCACGTCTGTGTACATGCCCTGTTGCAGGTGCAAAGTAAGCTACAGGCCCATGCATGCGTTTATTACAGAACTGATACTGTTCTGCTCAGCAACAAGACGGGATTCATGGATGAGACACCTTTAGATGTGACTTTCTCACAATATTTCTCTAGTTCTTAGTCGTTAAGCAAGTAACGACGTTCTGCTTGCGTGTCTCTTTTCAAACCAGAGTTGTGTCTCCAGCCTCAATGCCTAGCCTTGACACACACATCAATTACGATCATTATGTAATTAGATCTCATTAGACAGCCTTTGCACTGGCTTACAAAATCAGTTACGCCACAGTACTTAACACATGGAGCCTTGTTTTGTGTCAGAGTTTAAACTGGGGCTTATATAGGTGCTTTTTGGCAGCTTTTGCATAAAACGACAATGATTTTAAAATCCTGAACATGATCTGATTCCATACTACAAAATCTGATATGTTGATGGTAAATTGTTTATATTTCTGTTTATTTTAACAAGCAACAATTTTAAACTTCCTCTATTAAGTTATTGCAGCCAATAGGGCAGCAGCTGAAAGCAGTGCTAAAACACATTGAAATGCTGCCCCCTGCATACACTCACACATCCACAAACAGACATCCACAAATACTTCTTATGCCAGTAAAAGAGGATATATTGTGCCTTTGCAGCCAAAGCAGACTCTCTATTACAATAACACACAATGATGTGATGAATGAGAGTTTTAAAGTTTGCTTTATAGGAGGGGTCCCTGGTAGTCTATTTAAAGAGCATGTAAGTGCTGTCAAGAAGCATAAATATGTTCCCAGCAACCATTGTAAGTATAAGAAATGTATCTATATGTAGGTTTATTTTCTTTAACCAACATTAGACATTTATCCATTGACATTGAAAATTACTTTATTTAGTCACTACATGGCTTAACGAACCAGAAATATGACAGAATATTTATAAACTCTAAGAAATGGAGAGTTACTGCTTGTTGCTCATTGATAAAAATTGTTGATTTATGAAATGATTTAGATAGGCCCGAAAAACAGAACCTTCAAAAGCCCCTTTTGGGTACACAACAAAAATGAAAATATTTGGTTGCAAAGATAATTTCTGACTAACTGACAGAATGTTGTGTTTTTCTTCAACAAAAGTTAAGTTCAGGTTTGAAATCCATTGGTGCGTTTAGTGTTGTTAAAGTCTTATGATTCCTATAATAAATGTAAGTATAACCAAATTAAATACAATTGTTCAAAGGTTTTAATACCTACTTTTTAATCTTATATGGGTGAAGCACTCAAGAGACTATTTTACACAGGAGGACATCTAGAGCTATTCCCAAACATCAGCTGCAGTAGAGAAAAGAGGTACCACATCCTTGAACTTTCTTTGAACTATTGACAGACTAATTAGTTATACAAAGTGCTGTGAAAGTGTTTCTTTATACTGTTACCAAAAATGGATACATTTTCCCGTAAGACTTATTTTGTACAAATAAAATCAAACGTTGTTCTTCAGATTGTTCTTTAAAAAAATCTCAGAAAAAAAAAAGGTTTAAGAAATGTTTCCTTTTGCATTTTGTGCTTAATTTAAAAATAGGAGAGCAGTAGCGGCCAAAGCTTCAGTCTATAACAGTATTTTACTATTTTAAGGATGTTTTCTGTAATATACATACTATAGCTAAGATTTACAAGTATTTAACATCTTGAAACATCCATTTGGTAGCAAAACTGGCAATCTGATTAAGTCATTTTAAATTACTAGGATTGTGGTCTTTGACTTAACCTAACTCCCCATGCCTGTTATTGGTGTACTGCCAAGAACTGAGGCTTGTTCACTCAAAAGAAGCTGTGTTGGCAGTTTAGATTAATCAATTTTCATTTGCAAACCTTGCAAAACTGGATTATTAGTCTTCACTTCAAGCTAATCATAAGTGTTATCACTTTTTACAATCAAATTTACTGTCAAACAGTAACTTATTCAATTTTTGCCAGTTTATGATTGTGTTTAGTACCGTTTTCCCCATATTGATCTAAATGAACAAATGCCAATCTACTGATCAAGAGGATTTCAGCAAATAATATATCCAGAAGATTATCTTTGTGATTTAATTTAACCTTTAGAATATTCTTAGTAGGTATGGACAGTTGCAGACATTTGGTGAGGTTTTAGTTTACCAAACATGTAACGCCCTAGTGATTTCAAGGGCATGTTAATGAATCAAAAAATGGAGTAAAGAGCTGATAAACAGGTTTCTTAATAGAGTCATCAGAAAAAAGTAACAAAAAGAAAAAAAAAGCAGGGTTTTTTTTTAGACATCCAGGGTCACATGTAGAGCTTTGCAGAGAGTCTCAGTGGGTTTATTGTTCTTTTATCAGTCTAAAGTACTATGGAGCCCTTTCACATTTAGAGTTAAAAAAACATAAAAGACATTAGTTGGGCTCTTAGGCTTAGAACTGTGTCATTGTAAGTCTAGAAAATGATTTACTGTTTAAAATGTAAGTCAGAGAGATATTATGAGACTGTAAAATAGCAGAAAGAGGGAAAAGGACACTGTAGCTAAGAATGACCCAACTGACATGTTGCAGATAAACATGTATGTAACTATCCAGATTATTGAGCAATAAAAGAGACAGAAAGATAGAAAACTCTGTGAAGCAGGGAGTTTATTTAGAAGGTGCATATCTGAGAATCACAGGATATTTAAATTATGTGGTGATTTTACAAATTTGTCAGACTTTTGCACTTGGGGCCTGGGTTTAAATGCAGGCCAGTGCAAGGATATACTATACATCAACACTTTGTGCTACTGCCTACTTTGAAGTCGTTTTGGATAAAAGCATCTGCTAAATACATAGGCATGTGTGGCCAAATCAGACAAGAGGTGTTAAATCTGTGGAGTAATGAAAGTAATTTTGCTGGAATAGTACAAATTAATTAATTAAAAGTGTTGTGATATTCAACAACTGTGGACTCAAATTATCTTTAGAGCCACATATTTCCAAAGTGGTTGAATGGTAATATTTTCTTATTTGTTTCCTCGTAATGATTTAACATATACACTTCCTTTTTGGGGAGAAAGGGGTGATAGTTTGCAGCAAGGGTTAAAAGGAAAAAATACTAACACGGCTACAAAAAAGGGGATTTTGTCATCTATTTTACAAACCAAAATGGTTATTATCCGTTTTAAATATGGGGCAGCAAAAAGCATGACAAGGTAATTAGTTTTAATTTCAAGCAAAGTAGAAGAAACTGCATAACAAAAAAATCTTAGAATAGAAACATTCCCCAAATGTAAAAAGCTAGATGATGTTTGTTGTGTTTAAGCAACCTTTTGTGGCACTGATCAAATACCCAATGATTTGTTCAATTGCTGACGAAAATAGATATCCCTTTAGATGACTCTACGTCGATGAAAGGATACTTCTTTGTAGTGTTGAGAATATAACTTAAGAAAGTACATTCACTGAGAAATTGTAACATTGCAAGTGCTTTAGTTCAATAGGAAGAGAAGCCAACAGACAATCTAAATTATATTAAAAATAATCACAAATCATCCAGGTGGTGGCATAGCAAACCAGCCTCGGGCTGGTACTATCTTGGTATTTAAATGTTTATCTATTTTATTTTTACTTTGTAAACAAAACACTTTCTCAAAAGCCTTAGGGATCAAATTTTTCTTTCTGAAATTTTGAGGCAAATGTAAATAAGGGGACTTTCACCTTAAAGTTTGCTTATGTATGCTATTTCTTCTAGTCTCTTCTTTTTATTTCAAACTAAGACAAATGGGATCAGCAGTGGTTGTGGTTTAGATGTTTTTCTTGGTTCCTTTTGGGCCCCTAGGTTAAGTCTTCAATTTCTTTTTGGAGTGGTTTTAGTCGGCCGGCCATTCTTGGGTTCATAACTGTTCAAATACTTTCCTAAAGATTTAACATTAACATCGTATTTATTTATCATTTGTGAACAGATTTTTGTATTTACTCAGGTTAAGTGTGCTAGTAACATTAGGTTGATGATCTAAGAAATTTAATTTGCTTTAATATGGGAAATAATTTCCCCCAGCAGCATCTTGAAATGTCTCCTAGCATTTGGCCCACCTGCGTTTTATTCATACTCCTTTTGAAACAAATATGTTAAAAATGCATCACAAATAATATGCCAAGTTCTTCACAGCTTGGATTTTATTCAGGTAGAGTCTTGCTGCTGCTTCGCAAACCTCCCTGGCTCATTGATTTCAGGTTAGCGGGACAAAGAGTGTACTTGTTACATTCGGCGTGACTGTATGTTAGGTAAAAGCAATTCAGCTGCACTTAAATCAAATACTAATAAGAACCTGATGAATTTTAGTGGCCCACAAATGTTAGGTCAACCCCTTCTGAGTTTTATCTGGCCATTAGATTCAATAGTCTCGCACTGTACATCACAGTCTCTGAAGCAAGGAAACAATGAATAAAAGATTACCCTTGATGATGAGTATAACCTTCATACATGATGTGAATATTTTTATTTTTTCTTATGAACTGCATTCATATCACAGAGAGTGTCTGATGTTTGAACAGATGTTTGATTTGAGTTAGGGAGAGGTTCAGAGTCCAGTAGTTATAGTAAAGCATCAATAATAAAATAAAGCTGCCTTGAGCTGATCTACCAACACATATATTGGAAAGCACTATCTCCACTCCCCACATATAGTCAAACACATGAACTCTTTGAGACAATAAGAGCTAGGTCTACTGTTGCTTACAGAGTAATCCTAAAATCACCAACAATTATCCACACAATGTGGAATACTTTTGCACACTGCAATATATATATATATATATATATATATATATATATATATATATATATATATATATATATATATATATATATATATATATATATATATATATATACATGTATGTATGTATGTATATATACACACATATCAAACATTTTGTTTGTATTTTAATGTGTTCTTTAATCCCCTGTTTTTTACTGGGCTTTTGAAGTTGTTTGTAGAATATCCTTGGATGAGACCTTGCAACAAACACAATTTTAGTTTCACAAGTACACAGAGGACTTTCTGATAAAATGAATGTCTTGAGGCAATAGGGTTTTCTGGCATCCCAGCAGTTTGCCCCCAGATCCATAGCAGAGGTGGTGAGTGCTACTTGTTTAAAACATTAATAATCCTCAGGCACATTATTCAGTTTAAACTATGACCTGTAGTTCAAGGAAATCAGTAAGTCATGCTCCTCCTTGCTTTCAGTGGAGTCCTTTTTTAGCCAGACTGTATGCATCACTGCACATGATGAAAGAATATGAGAAGTTGGTTTTCAATTAACTAGATCTTAGTTTCCCTTAAAAAAAAGTATTTAGTATTGTTTGAGCGTAGGACATGATTTCTTAATGAAAGAACTTTTAGAAAAAGAAGACTTACTAGAATAAAATTAACTGTTACTTTGAAACAAACATTTAGTAAAGTAATGCTACCTGTCTTACTTAATATCTTATATTGTATGACGATAGGTAATAATTTAAGTATTAGGAACTTAATATTTGTTGAAATGATTTTTTTTTAATGGTAATTTAGATTTAATTAGTTAAACTGGGGTACTACATGATTAGATTATGACAATGAAATAGTAAAAAATATTTTACTCTCAGTTATTGTTTATGAATACATGCCTGCTAAGGTTTTTCGTTTTTATAACAATAAATGTAAACAAAATATGAAATACTTAAACTATCAGAAGTAAAAAAAAAAAAGAAAGATTTGTACTGAGGTTTAAAGATGGGCCTAAATTATCCCTCACCAATTTAGTCTGCTTTAAGATTAAAAGGAACAGCTGATAGTGCTTAAACAACCAGTTTATCATGCTAAAAGATATAAAGATAAAACATATTTCGAGAAAGCAATGCCTTATCAAACTGTTTTTAACAATCAACCTTGGGACAAATCATTTCAAATCTTTGCTTTATAAACTCGGAGTGTGACAGGATGTTCACAAACATTCTATCTAATGTGACTGAGCTTGACCTGAGAAATTCCCACAAAGACTGTTATAATTGTTTCTAGTCCTGACTCATGCCAAACTCAATGCTGTTAGTCCTTTATCTGTCTTTACCACTACCGTATGACACACATTTGGAGGATGCCAGTGACTACCTGGATGCACTTCAAACAAAAAATGAACAGCTTACAGTTCAAACACACGAACAATCAAATCTAACTGAGCTTTTTACTGGATGTAACCATAGAGACAGGGACTACACAGCTCACATACAGCAGGATATATAGAAAAAATTAAATAAAACTATACATCAAGCAACATTTTATGTTACGCTTCTGTCCTAGATTTTCAAAATAAAGCCAAAACGTAACAATTGTGTTAAGTTTTAGTTTTCTTAGAAGATTTATGTTTTAGAATGTTATGCATTACTTCATACAACCCACACAAATTGATCACATCAACAAATACAACAAATACCTGATATTGCTTGTCATCGACTTCTCGCAGCTAGTTTTCTCTACCAACTGCTCCTCATGTTGTGAACCTAGCTACTTAACGAAGATTTAGTAAGCTGTGTTCAACATTGATGAGGCGAACAAAGATTGACGCTGATTGTAGTACTGTACAGTTGCTGTCTTATGCGACTGCTGTGCAATAGTACATTTTGGGTTTAAAAACGCCTGCTGCTTTTAGTAAATTTGCTAGTGTAAGTTTTTATATTTGGCGGGGAATGCACACTGAGAATGCCTCTTTGGGTTTTGGAAGTGAGGGTATATGATTTTTTGTTTGGTAGTAGTTCCCCTTTATCTCAAGATGTCATATTGTAAGACATTTAACTCCTTACGGATGTGATTAGCTAGAAGCTAATAAGAAATACACTGTCTATTTTAACAGATTTTGGGAGGTAGAGTAAGTTTGCATCTTTCTTTCTGTTGATGTGTTTTAAAGTTGTTATCTGTAGATTAAGAAATGCTAAGACAGAAATAAAGTGATAATAAATGGTATCTTAGCACATATTATATTTTCAGTTTCAAATTAAGTAAACAAAATTAATCAAATGCTAGTAAGGTTTAAAGCAACATGGTCAATCTAGAGTTTTTTTTTTGCAACTGCGGGATCGACAGACAGGGCAGGCGACTGATGTCAGTTATTGCCACTCGGTTAAAACCCAACACATGGGTCGCAATAGATCATTTAGTCCTTTATTGTAGTTGACCCTAGTTGAACATTATTTACTGTTCTTGTGTCGCACTCGATATTTCGCAGGTGAACATTTCAACGGTCACTTGCCTGAAGGAGGACAAGGAAATGACGCTTTGTCGTGAAGGGTCCATGTGAAATGAATGGAAAGGGAGTGGCGTTGCCTTCAATATGTTGACCACGTCAGAGTGATTTATTTATATGCAAATCTGATGACGTTCCTCCTTTTGAGGCAAAGACTAGTTATAAAAGATGAACATGTCAGTTTTTACATAATAAAAGCAGCCCTCCTGCTGCAATCAGATTCTTCTACAAACCAGCTACAGGGAATGCGTATAGTCTTACCCTTGTGCGACAGAGTGACACTTTTTTTTTCTAAAAAAAAAAAAGGCCTGCAGTGCATCGCACATTCAGCAATACATCACCCTATAAATCAGAAGTCCTGGCCACAGGTGTCCCATAGATCACACAGTTACACCATGTTGTCCAGTTAAAACAGAGAATGTGCGCACCACATGCCTTGACTCTACAGAGCGAATCAATCACCTCGAGAATCTAAGCTGCTGCTGGTACCACCTCCACACACCCTTTCGACTTCACTCTCCCACCTACACCATGCCTTACCCTAACAGTAGCTCACTGCTCTTCCCACCCAGTCAGCTGTAGACCCCTTGTTTTTTTTGAGTAGAACGACCAGTACATGAGATGTGAATGATGTGCATGTTGATCAACAAGCTATGGAAGTCTGGCTTTGAGAAAGGACTTGCAACTATATTCCATTGATTCAGTTGGATTGATGGCAGCAATATAGTCTGCTTATGACAGAGCATAGAGAATCTATATGCTACGAAAAAAATAAGTAAAAGAGTATGTATCAAGAATAATTTTCACACATGTGATGGAAATTTGTGATCAATAAATCATAAATCAGTCTGGACAGTGCAAAACTAAAGGGCCTTTAATTATGGCTGGATCCATTTTGAGTATGCCTTAAAAAACTTGGGGAGCATTATGTTATTTCACTGAAATAATGTGTAGGCTGTAAGGTTTATTCAAACATGATGGGTCTTCCTTCACTAGTGATTTCCTATTCAAACTAAAGATGGGTTATATCAAGAGAAACATGAGACTGGAGTAATATAACCTGTATCTGTTTTTCAATTAAATTGCAACAGGACAATCAGAGTGTAAAACAAAACCAACATGCTCAAATTGGCATTGAATGGCAATGATTTGGGTTTGCAAAAAGCAAAAAGCGAAAAGGAATAAACCTATAGAAAATGCTGAAGTGCATTAAGCTATCACACATCTCAAGGTGGCCGCACAATCAATATGCATTGATAGGCATTTTACAACCAGCACCTCACAGCTCTAGTACAGTACTTAAAGAATTTAATTGAGCTGTTAAGTGGTTAGTGGTGGCTTCAGTTTGTGTGTGTCTGTGTAATCAGCCGTCACAATAGAAGATGGAAGCAATACAAAAAAAATAAAAATACAAAAAACACAGTTTGTTATAGTAATTTCTTTTTTGCTAAAATAGCAAATTATTAACTTAGGAATCATGACTTAACTTAAAAAAAAAGATCAATCTGTGTATAAGATAGGTAAAACCTTTCTGCAGTCGGATCAACCAATAAACTGGACTGAAGGACTTTAAAACAGTATCCATTCCGTGTCACTTATCCTTGCAGGGTAACAGGAGAGCCTGTGTCTATATTCAGTGGTTACTGGACAGGTCACCAGTCTATCACAGAGCAATGGCAAGACACACAGGACCAATATATTAGCAATTTTATTTAATCGTCATGAAACGAGACTCAAGGCCAGGATTTGAACCCAGGACCTTCTTTCAGTCATCTTTCAGAATAGCAAAACGACATCAGAGAATGGACTCTTTATCAAAGTCAGAAATTCACATGCACATTTACACAACAACAGCAGCCTAAAACCCAAAATATATATATTTACACAGGCAAAAATGTAATGATTTTATTTGGGAAATGCCTTATGTTCTGATAAGACTAGTAGTTCAGCCAGACATGTGTAGTAAAATGACAAAGCTCTTGACTCTTACAACAGTAAAGTTTTAGAGAGGCAACAACTCTTAGAAGGAAGATAAAAAACAGGGTTTTGAAATGGTAACGCTAATCGTACCACCTCATTTGATACAATAGTTTTTTCTACACTTAGGATCAAAATAAAATGCCCAAATCTAATTGAGTTTTTCCCCGCAATAACAAACTCAAATTGTATAATATAAATATTATCTTGGTGTCAAAACAAAGCTAATACTTTGGAGATTCGATCAGAAGTGTAATTATCAATTCAGATGCTGTTTTTCTAGATAAAATGGGAATTGACAATCGCAGACACGTTTTTCAGCAGTATGCAGTGTATATACCTTCAAATATATCATAATTAGGGCTTTAAACCTTTTTAAACACTAAAGCAACTCACAGACTTTGCCTGTACAAAAATGTAATCAGCTAAACTATGTATTGAACCATTTAACTAGGCATTCTGCATTATTTCAAAGTAGATTTTGGCACAACCAATAAGATGGAAGATTTGTTAAGGTTATACATACAACTCTATTAAAAACAAATATCTTACATACTGAGTTCATTATATGTATGATTACAAACTGATTTTCACATGACTTTCCTTTGTTTCTGGACCACAACGTCCTTTTTTCCAGTAGCTATCAGAAAGCAATGGTCCTATTTTCACTGAAGACGTAAAATTATTCACATAATTATAACAAATAATTATCTATTTGTAAAAAATTTTTCCACAGTTGCTAATAAATACTTTAATCTCAGTAGTTTGCAATATATGTTAAGATAAAACCTATTTATATTTACTTATGTTAAAATTTCTAAATCTTTAATATTCACAAAGAATTGATTAAAAAAAACTGTAATAATTACTATTTTACAAACCGAAAAGAATGTGACAGCTAATAAATTACATCAGTGTAGTACTTTTAAGCTGGTGAAATCTGACACACTATCTACAATTATAATATTCTGCAGGCCCTGTCAGACCTCTGACCCTTGTCCAAATTTATTCTGTAGTAATTTAATTACAAAGTTTTGATTATAAAAGATATGTTTCAAATTAAATGCCGAAGCAATTAAATGCTGGCATGTCAGTTTTGCTCTCTGTTTTACTCCATATATATTGTGATCCTTTTGTTTGTTGCAGGGATGTTTAAGTCCCAAAACTATGAGGGACAAATTTAAGTCAAGTCTTTACTGAGTGATATTATAATTAAATTCATGGCGACTGACAGCATGTTACATACAAACGTCACTGGTTAATACTCAAGTGAACATTATCAAAGTAAAACGTGTAGCAGCCCACCACCCTTAAGAGTGGTTATTTATATACCATATGCACAGGGTTTCTTGTATTCTTCATCATATGAGATGAAACTACAGTATAATTACTTAAGTCTTAGAACCAAAATCTAAGTGTTTAGACTATACGTCTATGTCAAGTCTAATTTAATACTGTTGCCATCTCTGGAGTATAGTTGTCTTACCTGTATGAGGCGTCCTTGCTCTGTCTGTAGAGTATTCAGGTCCTGACCAAGGCTGCCTTGCCCCCGGCGCAGCGACTCATAGTCCATCTTTAGCTGTCCTGCGTGGGCCGACAGCTTGGCTACCTCCTCAGCCAGACTGACGAGCAGGGCCCGATCCTGGCCTTTGACCGACTTCAGATCAGAGTCGTGGTCGGTGAGCGAATGGAGCAGTGAGGTCTGCACACCCTCAAGCCGCAAGAAGTTGCTGTTATAGTCGGGACAGTTGGGGTCGATGAAGATGTTGATGCGAGAGCCGTCTCCCCTCTCCACGGTGACCAGGGCATTTGCTTCATCCTGATTTGTAGAAATGTGAGGTAGCCCGTCAGACATTGGTGGAGCCTGGTAGTGGTTCATGAAAAGGATGGTGCCAGTGACAGTGACAGCCAGCAAAACAGCCACAAAGAGCAGGATAGTGCAGAGCAGGTAGCTGCAGCTCATCCTCTGTGAGAAGGAACGAGAAGAAAGAATGCGTCAGGATATCACTTGCATAGACTTCAAAGAATTCAGGCAGTAACAAAAGCCTTTAAAGAAATAAAATTGTTTGATTATTATTACCAAGATGCCCCTGCTTAGAATAACCAAATTTCAAACCGTTTTTGGGTTTTTGAAGCAGATTTGTCTGGAGAGAAAGTGTTGATTCCTTCAAGTCACAAGCTTTTTTTTAAAACAACTTTTCAAATTAAAACATATGTTAACTGCATCCATCACACTTGTTGCTTTTCATTTGTTTTAATAAAACAACAAACCTAAATGGATTTTGTACGATTTTATGAAATTATCCAACACTGAAATCAACCCTTAATAAAACTGAACATAAGCTATCAAATGGTAGAAGGTTAAATTCAAATGCATATTTAATAATACCGAATAATACTGAATAAGGTGCATTCTAAAAATTTTAAAAAGTGTTTGTAATTTCTGAGATAAGCATTCCCAAACTGGAAACATATCTAGAATGTAATAAATTATAGGGAACAGAGTATGCCCAACCTACTTTTGATCAATTATTGCGGAAGAAATAGGAACAGACAGAACACTACAATAGCACATACCCCTATTATACATTATAAACAGTAATAACTCCCCCAATATCGTTTTCATAGTGAATCAAAAATTGATCTTATATTGTTTCCTTTTCCACGCCAGACGATGTCCCACATAAAAATATGTGGGCTGATGCATGCAAGTGTGTTTGTTTTCTGTTTTTATGAGAGCAACCACATTAATATGGAAATTGGCTGCAGAAGCACACTGAACCTTGGCTAATAGAGGACTAACGGTCTGCTTTATGTAATAACTTTATGATTCCTTTAAAGTTAAGAGACTCAATTATCCTTAGCAGGAGAAGTTCTTTTAACGTAGTTTACATGCAATCTGTGGGCACTGACGGTAAAATTATGTAAATACCCATGACATGTGGGGGTGTCTTTCCAACAAGTAAAGCCCATTTTAATGCTCTCCTTAGACCAACCATGCAGCCTATATGTTGCACCTATAAGTGTGGGCTGAACGAACACACGCCCTATCAGAATCCAAAGGGATTCATTTAACACCTACACTGGCTGAAAAACATTGGGTTTGTAGAATTTGAACAATCATAACCATACCCTGCTGAGTGTGATCATGCTCTAAGATGTTGAAACAAAACACAAAAAATATATTTATTACTGTTAAAAATACACTATAATATATTTTTTTAAGGTTATGTATTCATTTTACCACAGTGTAACAGCACGTTATAAAATTGAAAGAGTTAAAGATGAAAAGGTCTTTTCCACATTTAAGCAAAAAGCATTTCATGATGGTTTGTTTTTTCTTTGCAGGTCATAACTAAGTAAAGAAAGAGCAGGTAAAATGATCAGGGAGGCAATGCAGTTCAGAGAAAAAAGATTTTAGAAAGGACTGCTTTTAGATTATGCAAGGCAAACAAAAATTCTTTAGAAATTTTAGTCAAAAGAGGAAAAGAGCAAAAAACAGCTTCTTGCTGTCCTGTTTTGAAAACGTTTTGAAAGAAAAACAATGATTTATAATGTTTTAATTTAAAAATTAAGTTTTATAGGTAAGCCTGATACACTTGGGGTCGTGACCTGGGATAGAGATTTACATTAAAAAATAAGTCACACTTTAAAGAGTATTCAGTGGATCATGCATTGGATTCACAGTCAGTGGCACAGGGAGAATATGAGATGACTCAAAAGAAAAAAAACAACAAAAGGAAAAAGCAAACTCTCTGTACAGCCTCTCAAGATGAAAGAAAGGTTGCAGAATAATGATTCTATCCCACTTTGTAAAAACACCCAAGGAAGCAGAGTAGCAGATTGAATGACCCTTCAATCTTTTTGCACAACAAGAAGACCCAAACTCATGAAAACAAAAGTTGCAAGATTCCACACCGAAAAGAAAAAGTGTTTATCCTTCTTTATCAAACTTCAAGTTGGGAGACTTTACGTTGGGAATATCTTCCAGATTTCACAACCACGAAATCTACAAAACCATAAGACTAAAAAAGTCTTTAACGGACAGCATTTCCTGCAGGGAGACTAATCCCCATCCATCCCCCAAGTCAGTGTTAAAGTGTTTTGAATCAATGTTCTGTTAGCAACACTTAAACACGGAGCTGAGAGGATAAGATTTTCTTGATTTTTGATACTTTGATAGAAAATGTTTCTGCAGTACAAACCATGTACTGCATACACAGACATGTGATACAGCAGGGTTGCCCACTCAATTTAAATGCCTGGTGCCTTTTGTACCAGCATAATCAGAAAAGGCACTCCCTGCCAAACACTAACAGAACCAGTAAACAGAAACACATCATTGAATACAAATAAGCAAAACAAGAGAGAATAATCCACCACTTTTTAAAACCCCTACAAATCATTACGCTGTAAATATTAGCTAAACGTTGCATTCTTTGCCGTCACGTTGTCACTTTAAATGTGAACTCTGGCACTGTTAAGTCATTTGGTCTTGTATTTTAAGCTCATTGCACAGTCAACATTCTATGTATTTGTTTGGCGCAGTGAATGGACATTCTATATATCTGCGGTATGCTCAAAAAATAAAGGGAACACTCAAATAACACATCCCAGATCTGAATGAATGAAATATTCTCATTGAATACTTTATTCTGTACAAAGTTGAACGTGCTGACAACAAAATCACACAAACATCATCAATGGAATTCAAATTTATTGATCAATCGAGGCCTGGATTTGGAGTCTTTCACACAATTTAAGTGGAAAAACACACTACAGGCTGATCCAACTTTGATGTTATGTCCTTAAAACAAGTCAAAATGAGGCTCAGTATGGTGTGTGGCCTCCACGTGCTTGTATGACCTCCCTACAATACCTGGGCATGCTCCTAATGAGACATTGGACAGACAGTCTGTGGTGCAATGTGATCTTGGTGGATGGAGCAAGACATGATGTCCCAGATCGGCTCAATCGGATTTAGGTCTGGGAAATGGGTAGGCTTGTCCATAGCTTCAATGATTTCATGTTGCAGGAACTGATGACACATTCCAGCCTGCGTAAGGAGGAACCCAGCGCCAACCGCACCAGCATATTGTCTCACAAGGGATCTGAGGATCTCATCTCGGTGCTTAATGGTTGTCAGTTTACCTCTTGCAAGCACACGGAGGGCTGTTTGACCCTCCAAAGAAATGCCACCCCACACCAATCATGCTGAAGGACGTTGCAGTCAGCATTTCGCTTTCCACGGCATCTCCAGACTCTGTCACGTCTGTCACATGTGCTTAGTGTAAACCTGCTATCATCTGTGAAGAGCAGAGGGCGTCAGTGTTGGGCTGTGAGGACTGCCCCCATTTGTGGATGTCGGGCCCTCATGCCATCCTCACAGTCAGTTTCTAACTGTTTGTACAGACACATGCATATATGTGCCCTGCTGGAGGTCATTTTGCAGGACTCTGGCAGGGCTCCTCCTGTTCCTCCTTGCACAAAGGCGGAGGTAGCGGTCCTGCTGCTGGATTGTTGCCCTCCTACGGCCTCCTCCCTGTCTCCTGGTGTACTGGCCTGTCTCCTGGTAGCGCCTCCAGGCTCTGGACGCTACGCTGACAGAAACAGCAAACCTTCTTGCCACAGCTCGCATTGATGTGCCATCCTGGATGAGCTGCACTACCTTAGCCACTTGTGTGGGTTGTATTCCGTCTCATGCCACCATGAGTCTGAAAAAACCACCAACATTCTAAAGAGACCAAAACATCAGCCAGCAATATAGGTACTGAGAAGTGGTCTGTGGTCCCCACCTGCTCGACCACTCCATTATTGACTGTGTCTTGCAAATCGCCAAAGATTTCAACCTGTTGTCTATTCAATTTGAAAAACAGCATGTGAAATTGATTGTCAATCAGTGTTGCTTCGTAAGTGGACAGTTTGATTTCAAAGACGTTTGATTTACTTGGAGTTATATTGTGTGGTTTAGCAGCGCATTATGTGCATTATAGGCACATATTGCCTATTAAAAACTGACAGCATATGGCAGCATGTGAGAATAAAACAGAGCTGTTTCTAGTGGGAGAAAACATCACTTAATACCAGCACTGGATATTCATTGACAATATAGTTACTCTTAACGTAACTTTGAAAAAAGGATAACAGTCTTAGGTGGGCTAAAAGTAAAATAATTTAACAACAGACATCTGCTTTTTCAGAATATAGAGGCATGAAAGCTACTGTGCAACAATGTTAGTCGTTGTTACAATTAATTCAAATGTATAATTTGTGTAACTACAAGACCGGGGTTATTGCACCGTTAAGTGTCACAGTATACAGTTTTTGATTGTGGTTTTGTTGAATTTTTGTTTTTAATTTATTTATTGGTTTGTTCTGATATATAAAAATGTAAAACTATTTTCTTTCCATTCAATACCAACTCAGTGTAAACGTGAACAAGGCAATCGTACTACAGTACATTCTAAAATAACCATTGAAAACAATCATGAGCAATTTGTTTAATCTGTGAATCTAATTTGATTCAAGCCTTTTAATTGGAAAAATAAAAAAATAGAGTTTCAAAAAACTTTTAGAAATCCAGTTTGATATAATTTCAATATTGTACCTTTGGCCTGTGAAGTACATCAATTACAGCCTTCGTGTATTAGTCCCAAGTTTATTCACTCTTCTCTTTAGTTGTTGTTGTCAGCATTTGTTCCTCCTTGTTTCATGTATGTCTTAATTTTCACCTACTTTCAATTCCAATTTACTTATATCAATCATCCTTTCTTTGCAGTGCTTTTGGTTTCTGCTTGAATATAACTTGTTTTTTTCTGTTATCTACACTCTGATTAATATCCTATCTGCAGTCCTGCATTATACCCTTTCCTACTTCCAATACACTACTTAAATTACACCAATGAGTTCCACCAAGGGCTTGAAACCCAATATTTTGTTGACCTAGTCATCCACCTATAGTGGATTTTTGACTCTTTTAGTTTATCTCACTTCGTTCTTTGCAGAACCATATTTTGCAAAACTTTAGTTAGTATATAAAATGTGCACTGAGACAGATTTAATCAAAGTGGTGCAATAATGCTGGAGGTCACACATCAGTGAAGTGTAATTAAAAATTATAATGGGAAGCCTTCAATTATGACTTTAGGGATTGCGTTTATGGATGAAAAATCATTTTTAAAAAAACTTAACGTATTAATCTTTCCTTAAAGAAAATGTACATGTTGATATTCAAAACTGTAAAAATTTCAAAGTGTCACGATGCGATCAATGACTCGAGCAGAGGTGGAATTGCGGAAAAGAATAATTTATTGAGGGGAAGAATAATTAACGGAACATAAACAGGAGCAAGGGCTAAGCGGAAACGGAAAAGGAATAACGCGGAGACGGAACGTAAATAAACAGAAATGAGATGCGGAACATAAACAAACAGTGAACTGAAGCGAGACGCGGGAACTACAAACGTGAATTACAAAACAATCAAAATAAACAAACCAGCTAAAGAACAGGGGAAGGGGGAAAGAAACAACAACAATAATAATCACAAGGGAGAAAATAAACAGAGACAGGGAACTGGGGAGAAAAGATGGGGGAGGAAGCACTACAGAAAAAACCCAAAACCAAAGAGAATACCAGGACGGAACCAGGGGGAATGACGATGGAAAAGAGCCAGGACAGAGAATACAGCGAGCAAGAGGTGAAAAGGCTTACTGGGAGACGTGGAGGAACAAGCTAGAGATGACGCAGAGAGACGAGGAGGGAAATCAGACGATCCAGCAATGAGTGAATGAATTAACCAAGCTTAAATACTGAGGAGCAGGAGGTGGAGTGGTTGAGATAATGATTAGAAGAATGAGAACAGATGTGAATGATGATTGAGAAAAGATGAGGGAACACACACAGGGAGAAAGAGAGAGCAGAGAGCGAAGGAACAAACTAGAGAACACTAACAAAACTTAACCAAACTAGAAAACAAACAAACAACAAAATTATAATGAACTGAACCAAACCAAAAACACGGATCATGACACAAGGTTTAGGAAATGGAATGAAAGTAAATGTATAATGGTCAATACAAAATATAATGAAACAGCCATGAGCTCCACATCCACATCATGGTGTCTAAACTCTACTTTAGATCTGTACAAATACATATATGTTCTTTTTTTTACTTTTTGAAAGGGACTCCTACTGCATAAGGCAAGTCTGCAATTAATAGTTGACTTTCAGATTTTCTGTGGTGTCAGAGGGATTTGTGGGGATACCAAGGGAAATCTGATGGACAGTTTGTAGAAGTAGAATCAGAAAAAATTAGTCTCTATTGAAATGACTAGTTTTACCATATATGAGAACTGAAAGACTTTTGTCTGATAAAATACTGTAGAATGGCATAAAGCAAGCTTTTAAGGATAAGGACTTCTACACTGCCTTACAGAGGTTTTCATCCTGTCTATAATTGTTGATGTTATTTTTTTAACAGGATTTTATGTAATTCTAGTATTTGTGTTTTTGGGAACTGTAGGAAAAGTAATGCATTTTCTCCAAAACATGACCCATTTTATATATACGTATATATATATATATATATATATATATATATATATATATATATATATATATATATATATATATATATATATATATATATATATATATATATATATATATATATATATATATATATTGTATTATTTCTATAGGGCAAAAGGACACCAGGTCTCAGAAAAATAATACTCAAGCTTTGCTGTTCCACAGATCTGACAATGTGGGAATTTGATCACCATAAAGGTCAAGCGGTTGGCTTTTTTTTGTACATGTTTAAAATTGCAGCGCAAGATTTTCACACACACATTCATATTCCACATGCCCACCAATGCTTCAGAAAAGATCCAATTTTGACTAAACTGCAATAGCCAGTAACTCCGTAATAAGTCACACATTTAATGTATTTTTAAATATGTAGAATTGAAAAAAAGAGGCTGATATGATTAAAAAAAATCCCCAGTCCTGACAAAGTTTAAGAATGCATTCAACTTTTCTTTAGTAGTTGTAAGAACTGGTCACATTAAAGTATACTGTAAATACACTTAAAACATGGCAAGAATCCAATCAACGGACCATCCCAAGAATTATAAATTATGTTAAGAGATGCTTTCCATCCAATCTGATACAGCTTTAAAATATTACCAAAAACAGAGGGCAAGCATTTTAAAGTTTAAAGATCTGAAGTCAGATAAAATCCCCAATAAACCGATTGAAGGTTGTGGTTGTAAAGCAAGAAAATACAAAAAGGTTCAAGGTATGAAAACTTCTGCATGGCACAGAATTCTGCTCTAACAAACACAAAACACCACAAAAAGCACTTAATACAAACCACACAGATATACCATGCGGATTTTCTTCACTCTGTGAAGGAAGTCAAACATTTTCAAATGATAAACTGGTTAAAAGGAGCTTCTTGGCAGTTTTCATGTACCTGGATTGTAAGTTACACTTTTCCATTTGCATTCAATACACATTTTTCACCAAATCTCTACTACAATCAAATACCCTTTTTCCTCCCATCACTTCACTGCGTTCAGGAAATTTGCCGGTGCCTTATCCATCTAATGCCTGTATGTATCTGAGTACTCAACCTGAGGTCACGTCACTGCCGCTGCTCACTGACAAAATGTAAAGTGTAATATAAAATAATCCTTCACACTGTTGGCATGCCGCCAGAAAGCGGATTGTGATGAGAACCAATTGTCAGCGATAGCTAATCTCCCCCCTGCACCTGAGCCGGTCACAATGTATTGAGTGCCTCCGTTTTAACTGAAAGGAAAGGAGAGCTATATATACCAATAATAAAAATAATACAATACACAAAGAAATAAAGGGATTATTTCCACATCCTACATTTTATAATTTGAAATACTACCTTTATGTTTAATAGATTTGTTTTATGGTGATTGTTCTCTTTTGAAGTATATCAAATATTGTATTTTTCCCGTTTTAAATATGGGACTTATTTAGCAGATGGTTTTCTCTGAGATGTAAGGGAACATATTTTTCCTTTTTAAATAATTTTTGTCAGACTTAAATACCCCTGAGTGCATCAATACACACAATTTGCGCTCAGAATGGACATGAACATCTTTAAACCTTAAACAATGGATTTTAACCAGTTTCTTTTTTCTTTTTTTTTCAGCATAGATCAACACACAGGATTATCTTTGAATCACATTTAGTCATTTTGTTAAATAAAAAAATGTCTATCATAAACAAACTTCCAATATAGATTTGTAAAAATGGCTGTTGGTACACTTCAATGGCACTTTTTTTTTATAATCAATTAGTAGCCATTAGTTAACGTAAATAGTTCAGTTTACTGGTAGGGACATGATGAAAAAGAAAAGGTTGGACTTTAGGAGAGGAATAACTTCCAATAGATTCAAACTTGAGCAAAAGTTTATAAATTTTGAAATACTTCAAAGTTGTGTGTTGTGTGATCATTCCACAGTTCAAATTCATAGTTGTAATTCTAGAGTGTGCATTATATTCATGGCAGCAACAATTGTGTGTATCCTTCCAACCATAATAAGCAGCATGAAGACTAGGCCTTACCTTGGCCGGAGTCTCCCTGGCGGTTTCTGAGTCTGACCAGCGATGTTTGAGTTGGGAGGAGCTGGGCATACATTCACAGAACGTCTGCGTAAAACAAACAGACAGGGCCACCAGTGTTGGCGTTTGTTCAAGTTACATGTGCATTCAGGCATGCAAGCACATGCCCACAAAAAAAAGCAAGCGTATTTTCACACATGCACACACAGATATGAAAAAAAGGGACATATGCATGCTTTTGTAAATACTCACTCTGGAACACTGATTTTGGATCAGGATTGAGATAGTTGTGAAATGAAAGTGTTGCATGCATTTTGAGAGCCAAGCAATCACATCTAATCTAAAATTGTTGTTTGGCGATAAAAGCTGCTCAGTCTGATAAAATACTTTCGCCTACACACTCGAAAATGTGCAGACAGAAAGACCCACCAGGCATCTTCACCATGCATGATTGAATTCAATTGTTCATGAAAGAGGATTCGGAAAATTTCTTCATCTATAAAATTAAAAGGACTTTAAACGTCTGGGGGTGTTAGTGTGCAGGGAATTGTTCATGCATGAATCTGAATGTGGGTGTTAGTTTGCAGTATATATGATATACAATATTATCAACAATTTATTACAATCAATACAGGTTTCTGAATAAATAATGTTGTATATCATATATTAGTGCACTCAAGCTTACCTCTCCATGCTATAGAACAAATTCCAATGCAATAATTACTTTCGTATTTCTCATATACTCTTAGCTTGTCAGTTTGTGTGTGTATACTCTTTAGTGTCGTTGTTGTTGTCCTAGGCTAATTGAGCAAGTCCATCGTGGGAGCAGTACTGTTTAAGGTCATGAAGCAATGTGCTCCCATAGCTCTGCCAGAAAGCTTTCATAATTACTCTGCTTTCATCTGTACCGCAGCTCAAATCGTTATCTTAAAATTTACTAAACAAACTCTGGGGAAGCTACAAATATCACATAGGAGCAGCTGTGGACAAAACAATTATTGAAAGAATGGCAAGAAAAATCATTATGATGAAGAATAATAAACTCAAATTTCTGTTCACATGTCATTTAGGTGACACAACAGGTCATTTGAAGAAAATGATCTGGTCAGATGAGATCAAAATCCTTTCCAACACTGTACCAAATGTAAACGAGATGGTGGCAGCATCATGCTGTTAGAATGCTTTTTGCTTTTCAACAAAGAAAAATGTTGACCCAGTGGGCTAACTACAAATTGGAGTCACACATTTTAATTTATTAATTAAAAAGGAAAGCTCTATTTTCCTTTCCACCTCACAATAGTGTCTCCAGATAACTTTAAATATTCTTCAATAACTAGCAAACAAGGATAAACATTTTGTCTGATAGTAGTTAGCTATGGTTTGCACGATGGTCCAGGTTGCGGGAAACAAATTAAATGATCTCAGGCATCGTTGCACCAGCCAGAATTTCACACTTGGGTATTTGACAGCTGTGGAGGTTGTTATAACTGTGTTTTTTACCGCTGAATTACAGTAAAATGTTCCTCCCTGTTGCTACAGGTTCTTTAATGTTGAACTTTTTATGTCAATTATGATGTCCAGAAGCAAATCTGAAGGAAAATATGTAACAAGCTTTCAAAAGAGGGACACCAATGTAATGAGCCATGGATGTTCAGTAAATATATGGACCATACTTGTGAAAATGTAAATTATTTAAAACAAATGGAAAGAATCGTGTCATTTTGGAGGATAGATGTATAGATTGACTTCTCAGCCAGCTGTAAATTTTTAAGTTTTGTCCTTTTTCAAATACCAGACTATAGTCTAGTAATATTATTGAAACAAGTTACCTTACGTTAAGTTACCTTAAAAAAATTGGCTTTGTGGAAAGTCACACATTCACCTGAACTCTGTGTGACCCGACCGAATAAGTTTGCCCTCTTTCTGTAAATCCATATTTGTTTCAGCTGGTTTGAGCTTTGTATGTGGTTAATTTTCTTCAAATGTGTAACACAACGAGCAAGTACAATAAGAAGATGGAAGAATGATAAGGAGTTGTGGTGTTTGGTGCGAGAGATGCGCTGCATTCTAGTAAGCCATTGTAGACTCAGCAACAGAAATCTATGTCTGTGCTTCCAAAAAACATTGCAGCTGTCTATAATTGGAGTTCACAGAGGAGCTATAGAGCAGCATTACGAACAAAGGCTCCATTCGGCTACACCGAATGAAATCTGTTATATTCCAAGACTTTCTAATCAAAGCAGAAAGATGTTATCTGGACACAAAGTTTGCTCTTGCTATGTACATCACTTCAAATTGAGAGCACACACGCACACAATGGCAGGTGAACTGAAAAACTAAGAACAAAGGTTGCGTGCTGCAGCTAAAACCCACTCAGGTTCCTGACACTTTCTCTATCCATAAAACCGTGCGGCATGTATTCGAGCTTTAGTTTCTTATCTCCCTGTCTGCTGATGCTCATGCCTGGGATTTTACTGCTAGTACAGATACATACAGGCACCACAAGTGAAAGACCGAAACCTGTATGTTGTCTTACAGAGTGGTTTCTTTGTTGGGATGACTGCTCGGTCACATTTGTCTAGTGCTAATCTGACTCCAGAAGCCCCGCCAGCAAAGCGGATTTGACCTCAATAGGATACTTTAATTATTTGAACCTTTAGGAATAATTCCTAATGCAGTCATCCGGAAGGGTGGGAGTGTGTCTGAGACAAAAAAATCGCAAGTTTTAAATTACTTGCAATCTTTAAGATACGAATCCCAACATCACCTCAGACTAGATAGATGGTGTATTTGCCATATTAGCTCACTTTACAGAACACCTTCACAGGAATGTGTGTGACAGGGATTTAGCAAGGTGTGTTTAAACTCTCTCCCCACTAAGCCGCTGATGAAGTGCAAGAGGCTTTCCATATATTCACTTGTAGGCTTACTAATCATTTAACAGGACGTGCAGGCTGCTAAATGGGAGGACTCAAAATTACAGAATTGTGAAAAGGGAGAGAACTGTAGGGCAAAAACAAATCACAAACTGGATTTGGAGATACAGTAAAGTGCAGATGAGATGGTATTATCCGTTATGTAAAAAGGACATCAGCATTTAATAATTGTGTATGTTTTTTGAAAGTAAGACTAAAATTGAACCTAATCCAAATTAGGTATGAATTTTAAAAGCAAACTGTGGTAACAGACTTTTTGGTACAGGAAAAAAAGAAGAAGTCAATAAAAGTGGTACCTAAAAAAAGGAAGAAGAAGAAGAAAAAGGAAACTGTCAGAATGACAAAAAAATCTTTAAAAAAATGGTTGAACAGATTCGAGTTTGAGACATTTCTGGAGAATCCTTTTTCTAACTACGGTACTGTCCCATAATTACTGCCAACATTCTACAGCCTTGACTGCTACCTCTGTTTGAGAATTTTCTAACATCCCATTATTAGAATGCAAATATAGGACTATTTATTTTCATTGCACAATGAAGAAACAACTACCATGATTTCAAGTGTGCTGATTACATACAGTCACAACAAAGACCTTGATTTAAATTAAAATAAGCTCTATACTTAAGGTAAGAGACCAAGCAGGTTTTTATACCAACAATGTATATTGAATTCAAATTAACTTCTTTTTTTATGAGTAAAATTCAGCTTCTCCAGGAAAACATCAAGCTGTTTCACACTTTTGAAGTTTGAAAACAAAGTTGACGAGAGTACACGAGTCATGTCGAATCATTCTTGAACTGAAACAAACTTTCAGGTATTGGCCAATAGCCAAAGAATATTCAGAACTCTCACCCTAACATATAACTTACTAATACAGAAGAACAAATACATAAAACATAATATGATATTTGACTCTACAGTACTTTGCAAATTTAAAGTAGTTCCTTATTTATACTTAAGCAGACTTTCTCGAAAGTGATTTTAACAAGTGTATCGTTAGGCTTTCTTTGGGTACACTCAATTTTTGCATTTATTTTAAATATGGTATCTAAACATTTTCACAGCAACATAAACAATCAACTTTTTGTTCCTCTGCATCAAAAATATATGACAGAAAAAGTAATAACATTTCTTATTTTAAAGAAGAAATGTACTATTTCATAACAACACTTGTAGTCAAAAAGCACATTCACAACTCCCCTATTAACAATGTTTGTCCGCCAAATTGTGGTAATTCTCCAAAGAAACCAACTGATGGACTCACCTGAAAGGGGTCGGTATTCACTACTTAAATTTCTGAACATGGGTGAAACATTTATCACGCAACCAATAAACAGCTTTTTCAGCAAACAAACCATTTTTTGACTTGGAATGTTAGCTGGTAAAAGACCATTGCAGATTCAATTTTTGCCATAAAAATCTAACTCACAGCTGTACGTCACATGTTAATATACAAAACAAGCACATTTACAAGAAACAAACATCCAGTTGGATGTTAAAGAACATTTTGATGATTATATTGGTTGAATCAAGAAAATACAAGTAGTATAAGGAGTACAACCAGGGGATTTTTTAAAGAGCTGTTTGCTGAAAACGTGACGATATATTAACTGAACCCAGATGCTATTTATGGGAAATTTGCTGTTTTTAAACGCATTTATTCAGATGCCTTTAATGGCATTTACAGTTCAGCCATGTGTCCTTTTACTTATAATTATTTTTTTGTTTCACACTCAACAATATGTGTTCATTTTAATTTTAAATGGTTGCATTTCAAATCAAGGACAATTCTAAGTAAAAACGTTTGATACATCTTTTAAAGTTTTGTTACCTATTGACCACGGTCACTTTTGACAGGGCAAAAAAAAAAAGGTATGCTATTCTGGAAAAAATAAAAACCTAAATCCAGTTTCAATAATTCAATGCTGAATCTTGGACAAAAACTTCTATATGACACCTCAAAGGCTATTAAAGGGAGATGTGTTTTAGGCTTTCCTGTGAAAGTATAAAATGATGTTTTAATCGTAACTGACATCATAGATTTAAATAAAGCAAACTACCCAAATCAACTTGGTCCTGTGTGAAAATGCAATCACCGCCTGATGGCGCTGTCCTAAGCAGCAACAATTAGATTTGGGCATTTGCAATATTACACAATGACACTGCTGTTGAGAAATTGTGGTCCAATTTTCTATGCAAATTTGCTTTAACTTGGCCATATATCTGGGGGGTTTTAGCAAGAGCAGCTTTTGTATCTGACTAGACCAGTTAAAACTTCAAATTGACTTTTATTTTGGACTTGTAGTGCTTCACATAAGTGGTCTGTCCCTAAATGTTTGTTTTAACTTAAAGTTAGAAGCTGATGACTGGATAATCTGCTTTTTTTGTTAAAGAGCACAATTTATAGTTCTATTAACTACTTTGAGTCATCCAGGTCCTTAAGGACCAAAGTGAGCCCAGATTACTACAATACCACCAAATTCTGACTGTTGCTGTCCTTTTTTTAAATGCTGGTTTAATCTTACATCAGATGAAATAGGACACACATATTGTTCTACTTTTTTTTCTTCTCATGAGCCATAAAACTTTCCCAACAGGCTTCTTGATCATCAGAATGTTTTTGACAAATCTGAAAGCATTTTTTTTTGTTCTTTTTGGTCCACTGTTGTTTTCCATGGAATAATTTTTGTAGGCCAAGCACTCCAGAGATTCACCATATTTTTTGTAGTTGTGAATAATCCCTCTCAAAGTAGTAAGGTGGAGTCCTAAAGCCTTAGAATTGGCTTTCTAACCCTTTCCAGACTGATATATACCAATTTGTTTGTCATGTATTCTGGAGTTTTGTTAGATCTGCATATATGTTGCCTTTTTATCTTTTAGAGACTGTTCCATTTCATTTTATTTTTTTCCCCTCCAAGTTTTACAGTAGTTAGTGTGGCTCATTAAATTGATCTTAGCTTCAACTGAAAGTATTCTTAATCACAGTTAATGCATAATTTATTAAGGTACGGCAGCTACATTTAGCTAGCTTTTTCCTCCTAAATTATATTTTAAACTGCATTTGATAGTTACCCAGTTCATCTTCGTCTGACATAAAAACTTGTTTGATGATTATTGGGTTTTAACTTTGGGAATATTTTGTGTATTGTAAATTATATAATAGGCTTTGTAAAAGTAATTTCTTCTCCCCTTAGCAACGGTCAATGCAAAAGCCCTGCTTGCATAAACTCACTCCACACCAGCATAAATAGGATTTTTGAAAGGTTCCAAAATTATTTTTTTGTTAGCTGCAATTTGGCAGCTTGGCAGTGATAAGTATAAGATCATTTGTTGGAAAAGAGCAGTAAAAGTGTTCCCTAACCTGTTTTAAAAAATCAATTTTCTGCTTTGTTTCCCTTGTTGCTTAAATGTCACTACAGCTTAGGGCTGAGAAAATTAGTGGCCAGAGTGGGAGATAGCAATAGGTCACTCAATGTATGGCATCTTTTGTCAATATAGTTGAAACGGCTAAAGCAACGTTAAGGCTTACATTGTTTATAAAAGACCCTTGTTTGCGTGACAGTAAAGATAGCTTGACACATTTTGTATTAACTGGCCACTGGGTACAAAGAACAAGCACACAGATGAACCAAGGAACAGAACGTGCATACAATCATATAATTTTTTTTTTCTCATGACTCTACTATGAACAAACAAAAAGGGTTCAAACACATAATAGTTAAATCGAACACCCAGCTTAGAAGGGTAAATGTTAATGAAATCCATTTATTGGTTGTCACAGTTTTAGTTTTAATCTAAGGGGTAACATTTTTTTGCGAGTACAATCTTATATATTCATGTAAACATTCATATCAGTAAGGGGGGAAAGAAGAAGAGCTCAGACATCCTATTTGGTTTGTTTAATTGGTTGCGAAAAAGGATATGCGGGCAAAGTGATTGGTGCAGACTCGTTCAGCATTAAGTACCTTTGTGTTGTTCTGAGTGTCATTTGAGTGGAAGGTCAAACAATCCATACCAAAGAACATCTACACAATAAAATTGTCTGCATCAGCTAAAACATATGCAAGCCAGCCCTATGAGAAATGCCCCTCACTTTCAAAACCAAGACAAAAATAAGATAAGAGGCCAGAAAGGGCTCTACCTAAAAGGAGGAGGAGGAGTTCCACCCTGAGAGACAAATCACCCGTTCACTGCTTGTCCTTGGAGCTCTCACAGTGCAGAAGACAGTAACCCTCTGTCATTAAAGATGTACATACACACCAGAAAGCTAAAACTTATTGGAGCTCCTTTTATAAAGTTAGCAATCACAGTAAAGCCAGAATGGGTTTTTGTAAGGAAATTTAGGGCTGAATATGGGCTTTTAAGGTCCCAGTGGATTTATAGTGCCGCTTTTATTTTCCCAGAGCTAGATGATGAGTGACTGTTTGCTATTTTTTCAAGGTTCGGGAACAGAGAGGACAGATAAAAAGAACAAATTACTAGTTCCTGTTTTAATATTATTATTATTATTATTATTATTATTATTATTATTATTATTATTATTATTATTATTATTATTATTATTGAATGAAAGAGTTTACGGGAATAAAAACTTATTTTATTGGCTTTATCTATAAGAGAAACATATGTAAACAGATTTGTTCTGAGCCGTCTATAGCACAAAAGTAAGCAGCAGAAATAATTTTGTTGGTTGCTTTAAAACTTTGTTCAGAAATGTCAAAATATATCTTCTAGACAAATTAATAAATGTCACATTTTTCATATAAATTTATTGTTTTCCCACATGTAAACATGAAGTGGAAATTGATGAATATAAAGGATTTTCATACCTGCGGAACAATTTTGGAAATAAAATCTTCTCTTATTTGTATCTTCTCTTATTGTATTCATGGAGTTGTTTTTTTCCGTCTATTTGAATGTCTCTCTGCTGTCATATTTGGTAACACAACTAAACTTGACTTTTCTAGACCTGAAATCAAAATTTTATCTGCAAGATGCGGGTTTGCTATAAAAGATTTCGGTATGGCTGTGTAAAATGTCAGAAAGATTAAACTCGAGAGCATCAGAGCACACGCGCTAGATAATTATACAGCAGGCTAGGGACTAATGGAGATTAAAAATTCAGGAACGACTCCTTCAATGAGAGGAAAACATCGTTATTGCACTATGAGGATTCTAAAAACCCAAAACGGCCACCTTACTGATTCGGCTTAAAAACACACAACTAAGGGGGCGGGGGTTTAAATTTGTTTTGAAGCAAAACTCATTCTTCCATGAAACAGTAAGTTGGTAATTATAATGCTATTCACTCCTGTCAGGAATAATCAGAATGACTCTCATCAAGAAGGACTCTTTGCATTTGCAACCTTGCACCACTACATGCCTTTCTGTCTCCATTCCATTCCCACTTCAATTTCTCTTTTTTAAATTGCAGGCCACTTACAACTGTTTTTGCAAGTGTGAGCGCTGGGCTCGCACAGACCTTGGTAGAAAAAGACATACACACACACACACACATGCACTCAAAGAGACAAACCATTAAAGGCTAAATGGATCCCCGACACACAGCTTTGCTATTTTAGTAAAACTGTAGCAATGTAACAAGAAGTCTAACATTTCCTCTAACAGGCAAAAATAAAAGGCCTCCTCCCCTTAAATGTATACCTTTGCACACAGCTCTGTGTGTGGACCATACCGCCGCTCATAAATAATACATGCGTGTTATAGATACTGGTGTCTCTGCTTCACGGTACAGCTACCCTGCAGAATGAATCACGGCTGCAGGCTCAAGTAGCACTTCAGGGTATTCTTTCATATGTGGATGCATGTGAAGATGTCTCTTTTTATCACTCTGACTTTCATTTTGCGGGTGTGTGACTGCACTTGCATGCAGGTGAACCCTAAATCTAGTCAAGAGCTTGAGCAAAGAGTTTAGATTTTGTCAGAAATTGTGCGAGACAAACAAGCTGTAGGCTACCTTACTCTCTTTGCTTGTCCGTTGATATGTGCAAGTGTCAGTATTGAGTTCAAGGGTTCAATTAAGAAAAACCGTTCAAGTGAGTACAGCATGTCTTTGTTAAGTGGTATTGGGTGGCAAGTGGTGCATGGTCGCTTGCCAAAGAAATGGAAGTTGTACTTTAGAAGATATCAGTCTTAGGGGTCATCGGTCATCTCAACTGAGATATATACATCACTCATATCTATCCTACTTGGTCAAAGGAGGATCAATGGGAAGGGTAGTTGCCTTCCATTTAAGGGTTGAGAGTTCAGACTGAATCTACCTTCCTTTCCAGTCTCATGTAAGTGTGCCCTTGGGCAAGGCACTTAACCCTCTGTATTGGTATGTGACTATGTGCATGTTTGTAAGTGTAACTGGGTGAATGCACTAGTGTAAAGTGGTTCTAGCGGTCAAAACAGTAGAAAAAGAACCACCTAAGTTCAGTCCATTTACGTCTCGGATGGAGCAAAATAAGAAAAAAGCAGAAATAAATAGGAATAATAAAGAATATTGCAAAAATATTTATTCCGTGTTGATCTCTTTAATTATTCTTGTTGCAACCTCACATTGTAGTGAATTTAGTTTAAACTTTGGTGTAGTTGAACAGCACAAGTAGTTGTTGTATTCAGTCTAATGACAGTTAAAAAATATGTGCAATCGTTTCTCTTCAAAATTCATCTAATGTGTAAATTGATTCCACCTATGTGTCATTCAATATCAGAAGAAAGAGTTGTTCTTTAAAGAACTGAAGAGGTTTGTTAGAGAAAGAAAAATCATGTTTAAGTCTACGAAACATACGATAAAACTCAGGAATAAGTAAAGAGCTAAACATATGTCAGATGTGCTAGGAAAACCAAGGTTTCATTTTTTTGTTCATCCACAAAATGTTATGTGCTGTGAAAAAAAACAATCATATCACATGAACATGGTTCCCATTGTGAACCATGGTCGTGGTTGCAGACACAGAAGCTAGCAAGCCTTCAGTGGGAATGCATCAAAGGTTCAATGAATTGCATTTGGGAATCTTTGAAGACCAAGTAATGTTTTTTGTCACCAGACTTCCAATCCAAAGCTCATGGGTTCAAATCCAGGCCAGGGTAAAAATCCGGCACAGCATCCAGTGTGGGTCCATAGGCAAGACCCTTTGCGCTACTGCCTACCTGGCGCCTGCAAAATGGCTGCCTCATTGTGGTTTACACCAAAAACAATTTCCTACGGGATCAATAAAGTATATATTATTATTATTAATTTGTGTTGGTATTACACAGTATATTACAGTAAAAAATTTTGAAAGTTGTGGTAGTAATGTGATCACATGCAAGTACATTTAAGGATTATGAACACACGTGACAGATAACCCTAAAATCATCTCCTAACTAAAAGACAAGAGGAAATTTAGATTCTATCATAAAAAAAAACTGAATTGTGTTTTCAAAAATATAAAAAAAGAAAGACAATTTGTATTTAATACTTTCTCAAAAAACTGTCCAGTTAGCATGACACTTAGTGTAGAAATGAGATATGCATTATGAAGGGGCCTCTTAAAATTTGTGTGGGGGTTTGATTGCTGCCTTGTGAAGTGGTAGGATCAGTCACACGGACATGTTAATGTAATTGCATAACATGGTGAGAGAATCAGTTTCAATTGCAATGAAACATGTTTATTTCTAAAATTCTGCCGTAAACTAAGTGTAATAGAAGGGGGAAAAGTGCATCTGCTACATCTTCAGCAGAAAGAAGTCTCTACCAAATTCCTAACAGCCAATATTATTTATAGTAGGATTATTATAAAAAAGAAACATTGAAACATACAGGAAAAACTGTCTGTTTAGCCACATATATTAGAGCTGATTGTTCATAATTGCAAATGACTGTGTCTGTCCCTAAGAAAAACTTTCACGATAAGACTATAATGTGTTAATGTTACCCTCTGTTTCATAATTTCTGCTGCTATAAAGACAATCATTGCATATTTTAATTCTTAAGCTGTAGGGTTTGCTGTTTAGTATTTTCTTTTATATTTGTAAATATAATGTCCGATGCTGTTTAAATTAAGCTATTTAGTTCCAAATAGAGGTACCTTGTGCTGTTGTACTGTTAAACATTGTGCATATGTTTAGATATTATGCAGTTCTCCATCTGTTAGGTATATCTGCCTGCTAACCACCTTTATAACCTGCTGTTTATGGCATGATTGAAATATCTGAATCTGACATGTATGTACCTAAATTAATAAAAAATATAACAATTATAAACTGTAACCTACAAATGTTAAAGTTACTTGTTATATTTCTCACTACCATTGGGATAGAGAAGCCTATTGGATGTGCATTTAACAATCAAGGTGTTGACACATGGACGCAAAGATCATGCTTGAATTGAAATATTTACCACTCACCCTGACTCAAAGTTTAACACAAATAATAAGCGTTAACCATCGAAACTGGATGTCAGGTTGTGTCTGTGTTCCAAGCTGCTCTAGGAGTGTAGCTCTCTCCAGGAGCAGAGTGAGAATATATTATTTTTTTTTTGCTGGTATGGCAGTGAAACAAAACCCAAAAAAAAAAACTCAAAGCAAATAAAAAAGGGTGTACAAATTTTAAGATACACAGTAGAAATATCGGTTTGAACACACAAAGGCAACCTTTATAATACATTTTGATTTAGGAAAAAACGTGGTAATAAAAATCTGAAATAAAGGTTATATGGATACAGATCACAGTTCAATGGATTAACATTATTCATAAAAACTGAATGTTTTTCTTTCCGGCAAGAAAAAAGGTGGCGGAATTTGTTTTTATATCAACCAAGGCTGTTCTACAGATGTGACAGTGTTAATGAAAATATGCAGCCCTAAATCTGGAATTGCTTTTCTTGAACTGTAGAACGTTTTATTGTCCGCGGGAGTTTTCATCCGTTGTGCACTCGCTGATCAGATCCTCAGCATGGAAAACCAACACACAGACTCTGTTTTTATCATCTTAGGGGACTGTAACAGAGCAAAACTTAACAACGAACTACCTAAATACAGACAGCATGTTACCTGCCCCACCAGGGAGAGCAACATTTTAGATCACTGTTACACTGTATTTAAAGGTGCTTATCGCTCTGTCCCCCGTGCAGCACTGGGGCTATCTGACCACTGTTTAGTTCATCTTCTCCCGACCTACAGACAGAAGCTCAAGTGTGCCAAACCTGTGGTCAGCTCGGTGAAAAAATGGACTAATGAAGCTAAAGAAAGGCTTCAGGCCTGCATGGTTTTAACAGACTGGTGTGTTTTTGATGATGCCACAAGCAGCCTGGATGAATGCACGGACAATGTGACATCTTACATCAGCTTTTTTGAAGACATCTGTGTTCCCACCAGGGCTCACATTAAATACAACAATGTCAAGCACTAGTTTAATGCCAAATTGAAACAGCTGTGCCGGTTTAAGGAGGTAGCATATAGAATCATATAGCATATAGGATCGGGCGCTTTACAACCTAACTAAATAGATCAAAGACGAGCCATCAACTGCCTGGACGTGTCTCCAGAACATCACCAGGTACAAAAGCCCACCTACACAGACAATGGGAGATCGTCAACTGGCCGACGACCTTAACAGATTCTACTGCAGGTTTTGAACAGCCCAGCAACGAGCTCCCATCCAACACCACTTCACACCCATCTGACTATCAGCCACCCATCCAGCCTGCCCGGAAGATCTGCGAGGAAGACGTGCTGAGACTTTAAAAAAAACAGAAAGTCAAGAAGGCCCCAGGTCCTGATGGAATCTCTCCCTCCTGTCTGAGGACCTGTGCAGACCAGCTTTATTAAGATCTTCAACAGATCACTGGAGCTGTGTGTTGTTCTGTCCTGTTTAAAAAGCTCCACAATAATACCCATTCCTAAAAAGACAACTACCACAGGACTAAATGACTACAGACCTGTTGCCCTGACCTCTGTGGTCATGAAGTCCTTTGAAAGACTGGTTCTCAACCACACTAAGGAAATCACGGACCCCCTGCAATTTGCCTATCGGGCCAACCGTTCGGTGGAAGATGCAGTGAACATGGGTCTCCACTTCATCCTCTAACATCTTCAGCACCCAGGAACTTATGCAAGAATTCTGTTCCTAGATTTCAGCTCAGCCTTCAACACAATTATTCCAGGAAAATTACACAGCAGCGTACCAGCCTCCACCTGCCAGCGGATAACTGACTTTCTTACTGGCAGAAAACAGCAGGTGAGGCTGGGAAAGTGTACTTCAGTGACCTGAACCATCAGCACGGGTGCCCCACAGGGTTGTGTACTCTCCCCACTGCTCTTCTCGCTGTACACAAATGACTGTACCTCCATGGACTCCCCTGGTAAAATCCTGAAGTTTTCAGATGACACAACAGTTATTGGTCTCATCAATGACAGTGATGAGTCTGCTTACAGACGGGTGGTTGATCAGGTTGTCCTCTGGAGCAGTCAGAAAAATCTGGAGCTGAACACAGCAAAAACAGTGGAGATGACCGTGGACTTCAGGAGGAGCCCCCCTACCCTGCCAGCACTCACCATCCTAGACAGGATTGTGTGGGGCAGTGCTCTCACAAAACATGACATCAAGAGACTGCAGCGCATTATCAAGTCTGCAGAGAGATCTGATTCTGTACTGATGTTTGAAAGTGACACCTAATAATACCTTAATTAAATATATCATATTGTTGTTTTAAACCAGAGTTCCTTTTATTCAAATCCCCACCAGCCAACATAGGTTATGCTACATATACTATTTAGTTGTGATGCTTTCATACTGTCAAACTTGATAAAATACATCAGTAAGTGTTCAAAACTACCAGGTGGCACCTGTGAAAATGTATATATTGATGGTATATTGCATTTTATTTGAAAAAAATCATTTGTTGCATAAACATATTACAGTAATTGTTACTTAAACTGTGGCAAAAGTAAAATAACTATGCCGCTATTTTGTTACACTGTAAACATTTTAAAATAAATCCATTTTTGTTTGGAGGGTACTTAGATAATAATACTTAGGATTTGTATTTTCAGAAGAAAAAAAAACTCAAACGTACAAGGAAGTTTTTGTTGTCCAAAGAATTAAGATCCACCTAAATAACTCCCCACTCACATAATTTATCTAGCCTCTCGCTGCCTACATCCATGCAGCTCACCGTGGTACATCTGAAAATCTGACCCAACTAAGTAGCCCAGCAGCCAGCCTGCAAACTATAGCAATGCTTGTTAATGGCAACTCCTTCTCCAATTATGACTACCTTGTACTTTTAGCAGCCTAAATAAATTTTAAATCCTAGAAATTACGCTTCAGTTGTTGATCATTAATTTTGGTTTAAGGCAACCCAAGTTTGTTGCATAGAAGCATCAAGACTTGAAGGGTCAAAAGAGTAATTAAACATCCAACAAAATTTAGATTTTGTTGGAAAATCTTAGTATGTAGAGCACACAGTTTAATTCAGCAGCTGAGAGAAAACAGACGTTTAAACTATACGTTTAATAACTAGCTATAAGTAATATATTTTTAAATATCTGTTGCCAACCAAAGCATTTAACTAAAAACAAAAAAGCTTCCAAAGTGGGATTGAAGTGCAAAAAAAATGGCATTTGAAGTTGGAATCCCCAATATTGAGAAAGGGAATCGCACAAAATAAATACAGTAGGTCACAACCATAAATCAGAAAGAAAATATATGTATTAAAGGTAAAAGTTAACAAACTATAACACAGAGACCTGAATTCTAAAACAAAAACCACTATCATTACTTTTAGCAATATTTCATGCCAAAAACAGTTTAAAATATGTACATTTATTTTAAAACTTTGCACTAGACATATGCTTGATGATATGTATTAGAGTACACTGACATTTTAAAATGGTACACTTTCAAAAAACTGAGTCTCTGTTACACAGTCCCTATTGCTTGAAGCCAATTTATGAAAAAGTCACAGAAAGAGTATCCTTAGTTTCCTTTAGAAGAATGGAACGTGAAGTGGCAATACTTTTATACTCCATTCACCTTTTTCTTTCCATCATCTTCAAACTACTGCTAATAAATTCACAGTCAGATCTGAAGGACTTCAGAGAGGGTCAATTTAAATATGGATACAATTCATGTTCTTTGTAAATTTAGAATTTTCCTTTAGATGTGTTTGTGATTCACTGGGAAGGTAGTGATGATTGCTAAAACCTCCAATAAGATACATTCAAGTCTCAAATTTGCTCACCATATGTAAATATTAAGTCGTGTATCCTTTAAAGAACATTTATAAGATGCTTTCAAACTTCAAACAGACCTAAATCTTTTTTCCTACGACTCAGGGAGATAAATGCGGTGGGATATCTAAAAAAAAAGCAGCTACATCAAAGTAACCATTTTTGAGCGCTATTGTCTAAGTGCGAAAAAAGGCTTAAAAAGCTTTAACTAAGGCGAGTGCTCATGTAAAATAGGACTGCACTTTCATACAGAGAGGATATCTTGGCATTCAGAAGCTGGAGAAATAAGCAGCTTGCTCTGTGAGAGTTTGATGGGTGACCACAACTTCCAGTTAAGTTTAACATTGAAAAAAAGATGGCTGCTTTAACATGTTAGCCAAATTTACATTAAAAAAAGAAAAACAAATCCATGGCTTCAGAATAAAAATGACAAAATAATTGAACTGACCAAAACTATGGCACATTGTTTGAGTTAAGTTGAGATGGCAAAGCTAAAGAAAAATAAATAAATAAACAATAATAATAATTAAATAAATATCTAACTACTCAAAACCTACAACTGTTTAGTTTCATTTTGATGTAATACATCACACATTGTCCCCGAAAATACAGCCAAACAGAATGAAGATGGCCAACATGTTTAAATGTTCGGCCGTCTGTCAAAATAGGAAAACCTCAAAACGACAACACATAAGAGCTTAATTAATGCACTCCTCTGCTGACAAATCCTCTGGAGTTGGAGATTAAACCAATCATTAGTGTCTGGGGAGACAACAAACGAGATGAGAACGGCGGAGCTTCAGGGCGAGTGGAATGGGGAGACGGAGGAGTGCGTGCATGCTTTGTTAGTGTTTGAAAGAGCCACTTTCAAAGTGGTAATTATGACGCTTGGAGAATGTAATTATTTTTCCAAAATGCCGGAGGGATTCAAGTACAAGCTAAAAGTGATGGGTGACAATCTAATAGACTGCTGATATAACCAGAGCACAAGGCTTAATTGGTGTTTGAACCAAAGTAGCTTGTATGCACGCATTCAGGCTCTTTCCTAAATGTGCATCATCAGGCAGTCTGACAGCCTGCAGTGATGAATCAGAGGTTTCAGGACTACTGTATAAGTTGCTAACTCACAGTGTGTAACTCCCCTTAGATATCTTCCAACAAATCCTCTAATATCAACATTTTTTGCTTCCAACAGCCGACACTGATGTTCAGATCAAGGCCACATCATTTGTGATTGTCCTTAAAATAATCCGTCAAAAATGTCCCTGTTTTTCCTGAGAGAACTTTTTGCATGTTGATCAGATTTCAAAATCAAAACCAATTTCAGATTAACTACGGAGAAAATAGGTCTTTTAAAATACACACCACTAAATGTCAGACATTCACACATAAACAAATACAATGTGAAATGAACTGCAAACCATGTAACTATAGGCAACAAAAGTAAGTTAATCTTGTTGTTGAAAATTAACCTCTTGGCTCATTGTAACCACGGAGGTTCGACATTTAAAATGTACGTCTTGAGCTCGACACCATTTGGTAACTTCATAATAGGTAGGCACGTGAGATGAAACTAATTTTTACTTTGCAGTGTTGACAGAGTATTTTATCTTTTCCACAATGATAAGCCATGATATCGGCATTTTTGCCTCACAGGTAAGAAACGCAGAAGAAACTCTCTAAATTACTTTCTTTTCATGCTCTTAAGTGACAAACTAGATGGCAGACTATAATGGATAAACCACTTTGCACCTTGTTTCCGCTATGCCCCACAAACACGTGTGAATGTGGCTTATGGGAAATGAAGCGTTCTCCATATGACTCGTACAGGGAGGACTGTAGTGAGGAGTTAAAGTGTATGAACTCTTAATGGAAGCGCCGGGCTTGAAAATAAGCACAAAAGTTCCCCTCCCCGACCCTCAATGTCTCTCATCCCACATTTGCAAACTCTCCTCATACAGTCATTTCCTTTTGTCTGCATTTTGCTAAAAGAGCAATTCAAGTGTCTTATCGATCTGATTGAAATCATAAATCAATTGTATTCCCTTACAGATTTTCATTTTGTAGATCTGTTATTGGGGGAAAAATGGGACTATTGAAAGCTCAATATGTTCAGTGTGCAAGACATTTAGAGCAAGCAACTTGCAATAAACATGATGAGATCTCTTAAGAAAATCTGCATAAGGATGTAGTGCCAGCTGTTTCTGTGAATCCGACTCCTGCAACAGATGTGACAAACAACCACAACCTTTTTTCTATATATCAAAAAAAATAGGGCAAAGAGGTGGTTTGCGCCCACTTTCATTCCTTTGATCACAGCTTGACCTGAGGCCTTGTTTACAGCCAACCTCTAATTGTGACCAGGCACATATGGTCAGGATAATTATTCTGAATAATCTGTTGCCATGGCAATGATCTCCAGTGACTTCCAGTAGATGAAAGAAGTTTTGACACTTTGCCCTCTTAGAGTGCTTGGGATTAAAGATGTATATCATCACTCTAATCTCCTTTTCAGCCCCTTCTATCGGCTTTGCAGCCCCAATAGAGACGCATGCAGCCACTTGTTGTATCTACATATGGCCACAGGCAAACATATGCTTTCTATCTTGTGTGTTTTATAAAAGCAGCACAGTTTAAAGTATGGGGGGGTGGGGGGGGGGGGATTTCATTCTTCCAACATTGCTGTCCGGTGTCAGTAATCCATTTCAATCCTCGTCTCCA
>JAVLVB010001034.1:655388-676424 GCA_032876305.1 Orestias chungarensis | reverse complement strand
GGGGGGGGGGGATTTCATTCTTCCAACATTGCTGTCCGGTGTCAGTAATCCATTTCAATCCTCGTCTCCATCAACTCCCTCTGGTGTCTCCAAGTGTGTTCCCAAGCCGCTGCTGAGCTCTTAATCTGCTTGCCCCTCTGTTTTAGTCTTCTTTTACAGAACGGATAAATAAGCATTAAATCCCAGAAGTACTTGCAATAGCAAACAAAACTTAATAGTGGAGCATCCTTCCAGGTGCACTCTCAGACACAGAAAATGTATGGTTTTGAAAGGCGTTTAGAAATATACATTTTAATCACACAGTAAAAACTATGAATCATTTATTTTTCCCCTAGCTCTTCTTCATGCTGTTATTTTAAAATATTGCCTATATACTGGTAATTGTACTGCAAAAAATGTTCTCCAGATATGTGGGCTAGTACAAAGGCACTCCAAAAGCCTCACAAGTATAACTGAATACCATATAAATAACCGCTTTAACATCAACGACATGACAGTGCATGGGATTATTAAATATCAAGAATATCAATCATACAGACAAGCTGCAATGCAAAATAGGTCTATTTTGCACCTAGTTTAATCAAATTAGTATTTAAATACAGTATTTTGTCACTACAGTTTCTGGCCTAAGTCAATACAGTCAGGAAAAATCTGTCATATACAGCCAACACACATCTAAAAAAATTTAAAAAAATACTGCATCATGACTTTCTTGCTGGTATTTGACTGACAGCGTACTGACCAGAAAGCATACAATGTCAACAGAGGTTGTAGCGTGAAAATCTAAGATACCTTATCCAAATCCTGTCACAGCTACATCCTGTTATCATACCTTTCCTTCCTCTTGATCAAACCATCCAACTCCCCTAAAGAATTCTTCTCTTCATCTTTACCACATCTGTAATAAATCAGTAGTGGGTGCTATAGAAATACTGAATGTGATTAATTTCTCATGTTAGCATGATATAGAAGCCTGTGTAAAGGCTGCCGGATTCAATTCCCTGATAGAGGAAGCCTCCAAAGGCAATGAACACAAGTTTAAAAGTATACAGATTTAAAAAGGATTCAGCCTAAGCAAGATCCCAGTCAATGAACAGCCAATGGCTATTCTTCTATTTCTGCTTTGCATTTTCCTCCATCACAGTTTATAGATACCAGAGGTTTACGTGTGGTGATGTAGAATGTCTCTGAACTACATCCTGCAATTTTCTACTGGAGACATCATTTGTATCAGGGAGCCATGCACTGGTAACAACAGAGAAATGACATTAATATCTTACCCATAGTCGGGGAAGCTCTGAGTCATGATGATCATTTTTAAAAGCAGTCTTTGCAAGAAAGTATCAAATTACCATTTGCATTTAACTTTCCACCACACAGGCCCTAAAGATGAGATTCCAGAGCTTTTAAGGTGGATGTGGACAAAAATGTCATACCTCAATATGTGTCCATTATGATACAGCCAACATAATTAAGAATTAAGTGTAATGTGTACATTTGTAAAGCGTCTCCATCAAAACTATCTATGCTCGAACATTGGAGATGCAGCTGATCCTCATACATTTGTGTGCATACATTGATATTAAGATGGTAAACAAAATAACTGTTTATAAACAACCTTTCTAAAATACAAGTAATGCCATTTATCAAAACTAACTTATGAACATTACTTTTTGATATATACTATACATTAAGGGAATCTCCCTGCCAAAGATATGAAAAATTTGCTATTTATTTGACTTTTACAAATATAATTTAGAGTGTCCAATAAATTTGGTCTTTCGACTTAATATACAGGTATAAATAGATACCAAATATCACACATGCTTTTCACAGTGAATATGTCTATGTTTTATGTTAATGTTAATAATAAAGAATTGTAACACGAATTGTAATAAATAAAAAGGAGACGGCCTATCAAGCAAATCTCTAGTATATTAATTTACCAGTCTACTGGGTACTGCAGACAGTGAAAACCTCAGATTAGCAACAGTTTAGGTGATTTTCTGACACAGTTGTCTAGTAATCACAATTTGTCCCTTACAAGGCTTTCTGATGAAAACCTTAACCTTTCCAATAATTCCTATTCCTAAAAGATTGAATTGAAAGAAAGAAATGTTCACTAACTGCATTACATATTTGACTCAGGACAAACGATAAAAAAAAAAATATATATATATATATATATATATATATATATATATATATATATATATATATTTAAAGGTTGTGATTCATGCCTGTCATGTTATTTTGGCAGTTACTTCCTGTTAAAGGGGAGTGTTTTCCTTTCCACTGTCGCTAAATGCATCTATTAGTATGAAGGATTGTTCTAAAGTCAACAACACAACGCCAGCTATCGTTTTGACGTGCTGATCCTGGAGAAGTGAATGCTCCAATTCAATGACTCAATGCAATCTGCTGGTTTTCCTTAGATTGGAAACTTTTTAAACTGATTCATCATGTATTTATGATTGGAATTAAATAATTTTCTTGGAAAGTGCCTTGAAACAACATGTATTGTAAATTCCCGCCATATAAATAAACTGAATCTAATTGTTGGAGAAACTAATTGTTGAAGGTATGATGGTTCACTGTAGTGGATTGTGCTTTATATCTATGTTTTTTTGTGACTGCTTTATAAGAATTAGTGTGTATTTTCCCCTTTAAGCAAGTCAATGTCTTGTACGTTTTTCAACAAATTGCACCAAAGCACACAATCCTTCATGTTGCAGACAGTGAGATCTGTCTGGTTCACAATCTATTTTAGAGAGAAGAGGTATCAAATATATTGTAAAAAATGAGCTATGTATCCGCCAAAACTGTAAGAGCTCACAAACAGAAACAAGGCTAGAACACCTTTTGTTTTATTCACTTAAATTTAAATCCAACTTGTAACTTTGAGAGCAATGTTTTTTTAACAAGAAAATGGCCTAGAAATGTTAAGTTCTCTTTTCTCTTAGATGTACAAGCTCCTAATGTGAGAGCCAGTTAAGGGGTTTCATTTTTTTGTGCCTCCAACAGTCTTTTTTTCTACATTTTCAGACCAATTCTGTGCTTGAATCATTTAGCGAGAAGGGTTCTGGAATAACAAGATGCAAAGGGAGTGAGGCCTAAACCCCTCATTTATTCAAATGTGCCACTTCTCCTCAGCACATCAGAATAATGGCACACAATCTGCCAGATTGAATTTTTGATGATAAATAAATAATAAATATCAGTGGATATGTCTGTTAATATATTAGCCATGAGTTCGTCATGACTGTTTAATAGGTGTCAGCAATAAATGCATCCCAACATCTAAAGCTGCCTCCCTATCTGTCTGTGTAGTTTGGGATATATTTTATGCATGGAGTCATTTTTTACAGCCCCCCTGTTAAAACTAATGTTACATTTTATCCTTAAATCCGACATGGTTTAAATTTTCTCTTCTCAATTCCATCAGTCATCTAAAAACATTATGAATCATAAAACAAAGCTAAAATGAGGATTCCTTGTTTGTTAGGTACTATTTAACTATTACATTGGTTGATTTTACTTTAATGTCTTTTTTATGCATTTTTCTTTCTTTAATTAAATAACTGCTTTATGTATGGTGCCAGCCTTTCAGTCATGGTTGTATTGTTGTTGCAGTATGCATAGTCAGAGCGACTAAGGTCAGTGGACTGAATCATCAGTCAGTATGGATTTACCTGTGTAAAGTCACAATACTGCATCTGAAGATGCCATGTCAAAAGCTATAGTTTCACATTATAAAATGAACTTAAAATTGTAAAAATATTTATTTGTACGATATTAGATGTGATGTGGCAATAATATGTCATTATTTTTTTTTATGTCGGCTCAAGTAAGTCCAAGGAACTAATAACCTGACTTTGCATAGACTAAAAGTAAGAGGCAGTTGGTAAGCACAGCCTCCCAATCATAAAAGCTTTGGTAGTTTAACAAAAATATCACCACTGCAGTAGCAATGGAACATATGTCTCACATTAGCATTACTATTTTAAAGTAATCTAATGTTTCCTTCCAGGCATTCTCCAATTCCAGCAGTATTCAGTGGGATACTGTTTTTATGTTCAGCACAGACTTTTCCCCTATCTTTCTCCCTCAGGTCACATTATATTTTATTGCATTAGGATCTGATGGTCAGAGAACAGTGAATGCTTGATTGGTCTTCTTTGTTTGTCATAAATTATGCACTGGATTTTAAAAATGCAATCAATTCTAACTCTACATTTTAATTAGGATTTTTAGATCGAAAATGAAAGTACACTACACTTATGTATGAGTCTTTTATGTGTTTTTGTATTCTATATGTTAATTAAGTGTGTAAGACACAAGCAGAAAATGGCCCTATGTTTCAGCTTGATTTAAAAATGATCTCTTAAAAGCAATTTGAGCAATGGTGCCGCTCTTTTTGACAAAGTCAGCAGCTTTATATGAACAGAGGTTTTTAACTGTTCGTGGAAATCTGCAGAAGGAAATCGGACACTTCTCACTGCAGATGTGAAGATAGAGTTCCATCTGTAAATGGAAAGGGCTTGGCTAGTAGTCCATCAACCTGACAAAGTGCTGTGTGTACATGCATAGATGCACACTCTCACTTTCTTGTCCCTCAATTTAACTAACACCTCATCTCCGCATATTTTTTTCTTCCTTTGATCTTCATGTGCTTCTAACAGGTGACTTCCAATACATTTTCCATAACCATTTAGCAGGTTAGTTATTAGCAAACTGCAAAACTGCAAATTTTCAGAGTTAGAAAAATTATTTAAAGTACACTTTTTATTCTGCACTGTTTTTTCTTCCTCAGCTGATATAATGCACACAAATTCTATTTAAAAATTGTTGCGATGAAGAAAGCCAAAAACATATTTTTTTTCAGCACTTTGAACATTTGCAATATAAAGGGAAGTCTACCTTGCTTTCTACTCCATAAAAGCATTTATGGGTCTTTAAAGAGAAAAGTAAACTTTTTACATAAAATATCTAAAAAAAAATTTTATGCTATATTCATTAAACACTTTAGGGGTTTGCTGGTTTCATTATTCTCTGTGTGTCAAAATTGCCTTGCAAAGAGCACACAAACAATTTTCATTCCCCTTTTTTTTCTATTTTCTTATATCACGCCGAAAAACGACAACATATTTTTGAAACAGAACAATACAAGTAAGTGATAACTGCAACATGTAAGAAAGGTGAAAGATAAACACAGCATCATAAAGACCAGAGAACAAAAAAGACATGCTAGGTATACAGTTTGAAGTGTGGAAGTTTAAGTGGGGTTCTGATCAAAATATCTTAGAGGGTTTTTGAGACCAATATAAGTATGAAAAGGTTACAAACCAATCCCAGCATGGCTGTCCAACTAAACTTTTCAGAAAAGCAGTCAAGAGGCCATTTGTAATACTGAGCAATCCGTGAAAATCTTTAATTAGAAGGTTGTGCTCTCAAGCAATCTGACTTTTATACTAAAGTGGCAAGATCAACATATTTTCTTTAAACGACAAAAAATGTTGGGGATACATTTAATCAGTGGAATAAGGTATGAACAGGTCGGAAGAGACAAACATGAACCATTTTTCCTACATGTAAAGGTTATTGTGTGGTAGTAACAGTATCAGCATAAGAGCCACATATTCTAAAAAAAAAATCAAACTAAGCAGCCTGATAAAAAAAGGCTGCTTAGTACTTAGTAGAATTACTCTGGAACCTTGCATGCATATTTTACAATAACAGACTTTCTTTAATCAAAAGCTTCAACACATCTGCTACATTAGATATGTCCTGCCCACAGCCATTAGCCTTCACAACAAGACAGTTGCATAAAATGCAACATTTAATTTTCCACTGAAATAAATAAAGAAAAAAGTTTGTGATGGTTTTATTGTCACTACGCATGTACAATGAGATTAAAAAGCCAAATCCAAAATAGCACAAATAGTTACAATAAGATAAGATAAATAAAGGCAGTAAAATAAATAAATAAGTTCAAATGAAAATTGTTAAGTATACAGTATATGAATTCATTGCCTGTGCTGCCGGTGTTTTTTCCTCAAGGGCGTGTTTTTTTTTTTTTTTTGCATGCTACTAAGTAGCTGTAGCTCATTACAATTTACACACCTGCATTCCATGATTATTAATAGAAGTATAAGAAGAACTGGTTGCCTGTCATCTTGTGCCTAAATGTTTACCAACAGTGGTAATGTCAATCCCTCCAGAGATGTTTTGTGTTTTGCTCCTTGTGCTCCCGAGTAATTGTTCTTACATTCTTCAGCAGCTACCCTGTGTTTACCTGATCCTCTTTGCACAGCTCTCAATCCACAGATACTTCTTCACCAGAAGGGTCTGTTATCTCATTCCCAAAGTCCACTCCCCTTTCCCTAGAGGTTTTCCTCTTCTTCCTCTGTAAGTCATCATTCCACCATAAAAAGACTAATTTCTGGTTTGTCGTTCTAATTCTACGTACTTTTCAGAGCCTGATCCAGCCCTGCATGTGTGTCAGCAGTATTCCATAAACCATGACACCATGTGAGAGAAGCTGTTTTTAAGTTTGCTTGTTGTAATTCTAAACATTTGTTTGAAGCCAAAGCGGGAGCTGTCTAAGCTGATGATTATGGCTCTACTCAGTCAGTGGGAAGTAGAAATGTCCATCCAAAAGGGAAGAGGGCAACCAGTGGTATTCTCTGCCACCTTTACAACGCTACGGAGCCTCTCTCTATCAGCAACAGTGTTACTACCATGCCATACTGTAAACCACTATGTTAGAGCTGGATGAGTGGCAGAAGGTCAGCACTTTAAGTTGTACTTTATGGAGACTTCCAGGTAGTGTGAACACTTCTGAACCTTATTAACGACTGCTGTGTCGCTCACTTACCAGGAGATGTTGTCAGATGAGGAAATCAAGACAAGGCTGACCCTCTCCACACTCACGCCGTTAATATAAAGAAGGCCTGGGTTGGTGCTGGTTTTCTCAAGTCAATTATCCTTTATATTGTTTCCTTTTTGTTCAGAGTACTGTTATTCTCTAAACACCAGGCTGCTACCTTTAGAACCTCCCCTGTATGCTTTTTCATCACCCAGTAAAATCCTTCCAACCACTGTGGCATCATCCGCAAACTTGATGAGGTTTTTGTTGTGGGTCAAACTGCTGCCGTGCAGAGGCAGTACAGGAGTGTTCTACACACACAACCCTGTGGGGAGCCGGGGCTGAGTGTGTGGGTGGAGGTGACGTGGAGTCCCACAGTTTAGGAAGAGGTGGTGAGAAACTTCTTCATGCAGGCACATGGAATCTGTCCAAGATTATTGAACGCAACTCTGCTGCTGCTCCAGGTGATTCAGTGCTGAATGGAGAACCTCATTGGATCTGGTTGCATGAAACGCTAACTGGTAAGGTTCAAAGTTTAGAGAAGACTGATTTTAGTATTGGAATTAGTGTTGTTCATTTTAGGGTTGTAGGGTTGGATGGCTGTCTACGCTACAGAGAAAAGAATAACCTGGTAAAGGTGGGGGGCGAGATGGTAGATGATTTTGAGCATGTTCTCAGATACTCTGTATGGGCCAGCAGAAATGTTGGAGTTCACTGCCAACCCGTCTGACATCATACTCAAGTATACTGAGTGGAAAGATTCAAAGCCAGGTAGGATGGGGGCAGGGCTGGAAGAAAGATTGCTGCTAAAATGTTTAAAACCAAGCAAAAACACAATTTAGCTCTAATGCCATTCTCAGATACTCTTTGCAGCCACCAACGTTTGTTTGAGTCTATTGATACCTTGTGGTCCACCTTGGCTCTGTTTATTCCTTTCTTAAAGTCAGCTCAAGTAGCTCTGTGCAAAGCTCTTTTACCTGACAGGCAGATCTGGCTGATCATGTTTGATTCTTTGTCGACAGTCATAGTGATTTCTAGCAAATGTAGTTCCAAGTCAACTGTTTTACGCATCTGGCATTAGAGAGGCTCGGTAGAGTTGGCAGAAGTGGGACCAGAATCACGATTTCTGCTTCCTCCCCCTCCTACATCTGAACTGTCTACTAGACAATTCTTACTGCGTATGTCGTCTATAAGGTTATGCTTAGGGTGAAAGTTGCTCGAAAGAGATATCTGGTGTTGGTTCTCATAATCCAAAAAGCATCTGGTGGGTGTATGAGATGTTTGCCTTAAGAGGTTTTCAGGCTTTAGAAATTGTCTAAAATGGGATCATCATTCCTTAACTACATATGTGGTTTCAGCTCTATTAGCTGAAAGATATCTAATATTGCCACATATATCTTCTCTGACAACAAGATAGGAAATCATAGTGATTGTCATTTCTATAATTCTGGAGTTTAACGACTGATCTGTAACAAATATCCTAAACATGTATGAAGAATTATCTCTACTCGTTTAAAAAGATCATCTTCTATTGGCAGCATGATACACATTTTGTTAATTTCTTTCTTTTCAGAGAAAAAAAAAACATTGACAGGAGACAAAATAGTGTTGTCCTAATGACGTGCATGGTATTCCTTGAAAAGTCCTTGTGCTACTTCTCAAATTAGGTCAATAAGCCAAATCTCTTCCAAGATTGTCTAATATCTTTCGTTCGATTTTAGTCTGTTTTGAACTAATTTTGAAAAACTTTGAAAAATATCTTGTTTATCAACTGTTGTATCAGAAGAAATAACACCATCTCTTCTGAGTAAAACAGTCCCTGAATTGCACCCGCTAATAGCATCTCCATCTAAGGAGACTCCATTTACATTTTAAGAAAAAAAAAAGTTCCATTGAAAGACAAAATTCTAATAGGATATCAATATGGACAGAAAATGGAAAGTCTTAAGGTTTCCTTTTCAGCATCTATTTTGTAGCTCAATGTGAATGATAACAAAAAGACTAAATCGAAAGTTCAGGCCCGTACTTGCATTGGCATGAAACAAAATATAGGCATACGATGTCAACATACATTTAGCTCCAAGGCAGTGCATGCTATTGGTTTTACGAAACACAAAAAGATGACATTTAGAAAATTGTTTGGGACAAATATTTTATAAATTGTAAACTATATTATAAACATCCTGTAAATAATTATGAACAACCCAAGTTTAATTGGTCGATGTATTGCAGTTCCTTTGCTCGTCAGATTCTGAGGTGATCTTGAACAGAAGGAAACACATTGTGCCTTTGTTTTCATTAATAAATACAATGTTTGATGTTATACTGAATCTTTTCTTACTTTAAAACTATCCACTTACGTCTGAAAAAGCTCTTTAGAATTTGAACTACATATGGACTTCATACTAAGTTTTCAACCTCAATGTTATTAAGTTCATGATTTGTTTATCACTCCATCAACAGTAGCTACCTTTCTTAAGGTTTTTATTCTTTCTGTTGTTAAAATCTTAACTTGACAATCATTCCATCAACACTACCTTTCTTCAAGCGTACACAAAATGCTGCATAAATGCTTAAACGTTTTACCAGAGGTTAAAAAAAAAGAAAATACTTTAGGGAAGCCAAACTGCACCCTTTATTTGCCAGCAAGAGTATTTTCTGGCATTGGACTCACTCTTATATTCATGTTTATGATCAATATATTCTCTCCTCCCATGCTCTAAAGCCAACACTGAATGCTTAGTCTTACAACTATTGTTAACCACAAATAATACTAATACATAAACATTACACTGATAAGTCATTCAAGTTTATATGGTAGAGTCTTGTATATACAGTTGTGAACTAGAACATAACAGACATTGTTTGGAACATGGACATGAATATATATTCTACATTAACCTGAGAAGGTTTGAGACTGACTTACTGCTATTTAATTGTCTTATCAGTCAACAAAACAGGTCAACTGAAGAACTTCTTCACAACTTGACAGCCACAAAATAGAATTTCCCAAGGTTTTATGAAAACAAAAGTATACTATTTTATGATTCATGATGTTATATATATATATATATATAATATATTATATATATATATATATATATATATTACATATACAGAGAGAGAGAGAGAGAGAGAGAGAGAGAGAGAAATCTCTTTCATATAAATCAATTTAGGTTAGTATATTGTACTGATATATGTCCTTAATAATTAGAATCAGTAGTTATTACTTTAACTTACAGTTCCTATAATCTTTTCAGTTATATGAATTTAAACTTTGTTGCAATTTTTAAGGTAGATAGAAAAAAACAGAGAAAAGTTCACAAATTAAATTAGTAGAATTACAACAATAACTTTGCGGATGTTGCCCCTAATCATGCTTTGGTGAATCTTTAATGATCTGAAAGCAAGAGAAAGCTAAATATTAAAAATAGACTTTCCTGAGGAAAAAACACTAAGACGGATAACAATTTTGCAGTATAAATTTTATGGATTTTGAGAAACTGAAATGAATTTAAGTCCAACCTTTCCTCTGGAAGCACATCATGTACTCAACACTGATCTGAGACCTTCAGTGATTCATGCCCTCATCTTCTAGTCTTTACAGCTTTTCCTTGGTATCCCTTTAGTTCCCCTCGCTGGTTCTATTCGATTCTCAAAACTATTACGCTTTCACAGAGCCATCGTGCTTTTATCGTTCCTGTCCTTCTTTGCCTCCGCTGCTTCTTTCAAGGCCTTTCAGCCACCTTGCTGTGTAAGACATCTGATACTGAAATGTTCAGTTACTTCATGTCAGCAGCAAACATGGAAAGAGAGAAAATGAGAAAAAGACATTGAAAAGAGAGGGTCAGATAACAAAGGCAGATAGAGGATGAGCGAGGCCAGAAGCACAGTGGACAGCTGCTGTCATGTGTAACCTTCAAACTAGAGCCTTGTAAAGTCACAGGACTGCAGCATATTCATGTTACACAAAATGGATCTCTCTGTATAACAGTCCTACACAAAAGAGCATGCCGCTACATTAAGGTGCTAAATGACTTTCTATGAAAAAGCTTACTTATGTAACAGCTTGACAGTAATGGCTCATTACTGCTATGCACCACCAACACACAGACTCCTCTCACATGTTCACACCTTCATGTCTAACAACAGTCCCACTCTCCTGTTACCACCGTTCACTACAGATAAAACAACCAATTTTACCTATGACTAGCTTGTAATATGTGTGTGAAAGAAGCTGGAAATGAAAAGATAAATTAAACTGAATAAAGAATAAACATGTTTCAATTCAACTTGTGCTTGCAATGGCAGTCCTGATGTAAAATAGGCAACACAGGGTAACGTAGAGGCTTTGAAATTGATCATAGTGCATGCTAATTAGAAAGCAAGTTAAAGTCTTTTGTTCTCAATAAACATCTGCAGACAACTACTAATACCCGATGGACTGGTAAAGCTCCATTTTAAATAAAACATATCGAGATGAGACTGAAATGAGTAAATGTAGCATATAAGTCACAGAAAGACAAAACTGATGTAAAAAATAAGACAGCCGATCCTTATGTGTTGGAGCTCCTTCGGGATCTACTGAGACTCATTTCAGTGTTTTGATAAATTAGGTTTTTCAATAGTATTATGACATTAATGTATACTGCACATTTGTGCTTTTTACAAGACCATATTTGTCATGTTTGGGAATATATGAATATATACACATATGTGCGGCCATTAGTAATGGCAAGTATAGAAACGCTTTTCACTAATCCATGTTCTTGGTGAAATTGTGTCTTTAGTTTAGAAAGGCCTTTATGTAGCAGGTACTGTTGCAGGACGGCAGCAGAAAAAAAAAATGTTTCAGGGACTTAACTGCCGAACAGCTGCTGAAAACATCTGGCACATTATTATAAAAACAAAGAAGAACCTTGGAGTAATTCTAATCCTGTATCAAGAAAGAATGAAAGTACTTTAAACGTGTTTAAATGTGAGTATGTTCTGGGAACGAAATAAAAAAATGAAAAATTATAATTACCTAGGAAATGGCATTTAGACCATTTAAAATTTTTTGATGTAGTTTGAAGGATGAGGAAAATACATATTTTTCAGAGACAAGGAGTATTTTTGAAAAGACATCAATATTTTACGGTGTAAATCACAATTTTAACTACAGCAACTGAAATAATCATAACAAGTATTTCCTCATTATACAAGTTGCATCAGGTTACTTTGTCCCAGGCAATAAAATTGTATATAAATAATAACATTTTTAATTTTTGTTTTTTGCGTTGTTCTAAATACTATGTAATCTGTAAACGGCCGTTGGTCAGTGTTTTGCTTCTCCATCACATTATGAGTCTCACTGCCATGTCCAGCTTTTCTCTTCACACACTCATTTTTCAAAATGTCTTTTTTTTTCTTCCCAAGGCGTTAGTCACCTTCCACAGCTGTGTTGATCATCACAAACTGCCAACTGAGAATTTGGGGTATTGGACTAGGTCTGGAGTGAGAAAACTCGCCTAATCTAAACATCGAGGAGGAAAACTAGACACAGTAAATAATGAAACCACAAGTAGAATTTACATTTTAAATGAAAACATTTAAAAATACATTTTCTCCTCTGTCATAATGATATCTCTTCAGATCCAAATGTACTAATCAACTCACATGAACTGAAGACTTATATATAGTTTCCAACAAAAAAGACATTGTGTAAACATACAGTGAATGCACATACGTGTAGCACAGGCCAAGCCTAAAACTTATACTTCTGCATTCTACAGTCTCAATTTTCTTGTCATTGACTTAGAAAGATAATGACAAGTCCACACATAAATGATAAGTGTTACGGACAAAAGAACAAAGTCCCCTCAAAGGTTGGAAATGTGCCATTGTATATTTTCTTGATGCCACCCAGCACAGGGCAGGAAAGACTGATGCTGAGGTTGTTAAAGGCTGCATTTCTGCCATTGCATGACCCATCCCTCTCAATGAGAAATTGGACTCAGTGAACCAGTCTCTTTGCTCTCTTTGTGCTACAGTCCACATTGTCTCTTTCATCTCCAGCCAGATCGCCATGTGCATTAGTTAGACCAAGGGCACCCTTAAAGAAAAAAAAAAGAAAAACTGACTGCATAGATCTACGTAATACACACTTGACTGTACCAACCTTCTGTTCGCTAAAGTCCTTTCTCACTACCAGCAGCATTTGAAACAGGGTAGTACAAATTTGAATGTCATATCATTACTCTACAAGTCATAGAGGAGTGTTCTAATTATGATTATTATAGTTGAACAATTAATCAAAATTATAATTTAAAGGTGGCAATTTTCACTCTGCACATGCTAGCTTATTAAGTGTAATTTGCATAGGACTTTTTAACAAGCTGTGGCAAGTGACAGCTTAAGCTAACATCATTTGATAATCTAGAGGGATAGTTTAAAAAAGGCCACTTATGTTCAATTAATGTTCATGTTTTCAGATCTTGGCAGTCATTTGCTTACTCTACATGTAGGTTCTTAATTCATTTATTAAGAGCAATAAAATCCATTTTAATAAAAGTGAAGCAAGTTTGATAACCATTATTTTCTGAAAGAACTTTATATTTCTTCAACAGCATCATCGCTCATACCTCAGCAACGTTTTTATTGTTTGCCACGTTGCAAGCACAAACTTCAGTACATTTTATTGGGATTAGATGCAATATATAAGTACAACTTTGTGTGCATTTCATATGCATGCTTTTTCTTATGATATGCTTTCCTTGGATTGGCGGTTAGTTTAAGTAGTCAGCCATGTTTTAGTATATTAATAATTATAGCATATTTTAAATTATTAATTAAAAAGAATTGCATAAGATCTAAAAAAAAATGCTGGGATATGGTTTTTCACCATAAGCCTTCTTTACATTTTCCCACAATATATGACTTGTGCAACTTCTAAAGACAATTAGTTCAAGAGGATTTTATAAGGTGATACGAGACTGAAGGGGTTTAATTTTAAATGCTTACAAGATTTCAGATTTGTTATAAAGTCTATGAACAGTATGTATCGATTTTACTTTTGTTGGTTTAAAACATTAAATAGTGACAGTAAATGAACAGAGATCATTTCACATAGATATGTTTTCTAGGTAAAAAAATGCAATTTAATATTATTCTATTTTTGTTCAATGGGCATGTTGGTAACGTAGACTAGGTAAATGGCCATGCCAACCTCTGATGGGTTTGTCAAACGCGACTAAGTGACAGCTCCTGAGCAGAGCTGTCAGGTTTTTTTTTTGTTTCACACAAAAGGCTTTAAATCCAAACTGTCATCGGACTCACATCTCTCAATGGTTTGATTATTTCACTCTGAGTTCTGTTGTCTTAAGCAGATTTTACATTCATTTGACACAATATGTCAAACTCCTCAGTCAAACCAAAAGCTGGCAATTACCCATGGCTTAGTTTCATAATAAGCCAAGTCTCCAACAGGTCTTTTGAATTTCATCATATCTAAATAGTTTTGAGGATTATAAAGCTTATTCCAGTAAATGAAATAAATATTCCAGTTCTTAGGTTTTACTTTCTAAGAAAACATGACAAACGGATCCAAATCAAATTTCATAAATTAATTTCATGTAAAAAATACCTAGCTTCATCATGTAGTGTTAATTTAAATCTGATTTTAACCTTGAAATAGTTTATGTATAAAAGTACGGAGGGTTCAGGGTTAAACCTCATTTTGACTTGTACATGATCATAATATTCATTGAGTATTCTGAATTAGAAAAATTGAGAGTTGACAATAGAGAGCTATAACAATTACCTTATATCTGTGTGTCTGTTTTCCTTCATAACCTGTTGTTAGGCGCTGTTTTATTACATCTAGATCATACAACACTACAAGTAATTCGCTGAAAGTAGAGTTTTGGATTAACATACACAGTTTTACAGCAGTAATCCATCATGTTGACAGTTGACACTAAAGACCTCCCTCTGTGATGATTTGCGATGGCAAAAGTTCCAACAAAATGGCACTTTATGACATTGTCGAAGTGCGAATGGTCTGTGCCACCACATGTGGGTGAGTGTTTAACTGAGTTACTGCAGACAGATAAATCCTGGCAGGGACATCCAACCCTGATATCATTTCTAATTGGTTTCTATCGCAAGTGTATCAGAACGAGACTGCAGAGTCTCGTTCTGATACACTTGCGATAGCATACGGTTGTGGGCTTATAAAAACTTTGTTTCTTATCTTTTACAAGTAAATATTTAATTTTGAAGTGCCAGACATTTTTATTGGCAACCCTTCTTACCCCCTTTTTTAAGTTGCTGCATTTCAATTTATCTTAATTTCTTAAAATATGGCTTAAAATGTATAATTTTTTTTCTCAAGAAAATCACTGCTTAAATTATGATTTTCTCTATCCATTTTTATGTAGGCTATTCTTTTTAAATTGGGAATCTTGTCTTTCTGCAGTACATTTCTGGAAACACAGGATTAGGTCAGATAAGACTAAAGCTGCTGTTTCCCAATCTAGAGGGAGATTCTAACCAATCTTTAACCACGCTTGGTTAAAGTTGTCCTATAAAAACTTGGAGTTTGGATTTTCTTTGACACTGTTGTCTTTTTTCTCAATTAAGAAATATTTCACCCCAATTTTCAAGTTTAATGGAACCTTGGTCGGGACAAAGTCAGATAAGTAAAAAAAGGAAATTCTATCCTAATCCTTGATCCTTTAGGATCCTAGTTCTGCAATGAAATGCAACCACTAAACCACCATTAAAGATCACTTTGCCTTGTCACATCATACCAGGTTATCAGCCATGATTAGAAGTCTTATGTGATTTCAGATCATCCTGGAGGGGTTGCAGAGTAAAAGGGGCGTGGCATTCTGATTCAGACAAGGTTGTTTACATGTATTTTTTTATGCTTTTAAAACATTATTACAAATTATTCTCCCTGTTATTATTCTGCTGATCAACATACGTTCATATCAAACACTGTAGGATATGAAACTCCTCTATGTGCTCTCCTACAGTCTGTGCATCAGCAGATGTCTTTGCATTGTATGTCACACTTGCTCTACGTAATAATATTTACATCCCATAGAGATCACAGGTTTATGGCAACCTCCCAAGATGGGAAGATGGAAACACACAAATGAATAATGGACATAGGCAAAGTTGGCTACTATGGGAAGGGGTTTTAATTGTGTCAAGATAGCCGGACTACAAATGTACACCACAAACACTCTTTAAAAATCTGTACAATATAAAGAAATAAAGAAAATATTTTTTTTTTCATCAAGATCCCTACTTGCATGTTTAAGGGAGGTGCTGAAGAGTTATTGGTAAATATATAAGGATCTATAAAAACTACCCACAAATCAGGGCCTAAAACTACATAATTTTTCAGGCAAAGGTTGTGATGCTTCTTATGGAAACATGGGTCATAACAAACACACTAACTCCATTAACCATAAACACTCAAAAATGCAAAGTAGTATATGACGTTGCTAGGAAGGCATAACTATACGTAAGGACATGTCAAAAAAAACAAGGTAGAATTAACTATAAACCAAAGTCCTCAAAATATTTAAACTTTTCTTCACGATCACCTTCCTCCTTCCTATGATCACCAAGGTAGGACTACGACAGATTAAAGCATATATTGTGACAAGATGTGAAGCACTCACACTGATAGCTGTAAACAACTAAATACAGTTGTGACACCTGAGCCTAATGCTGTGCGATGGATGCTTTGGCACTGCTGAAATATGTTATAAACAGGAGAATAATTAAAAGGCAGTAATGTGCAGTTTTCCAAATGTGATGAGAGCAGTTAACAGCTCCCATATTTCTGTCAGGGCTCCATATAACAGTGAATGTATGCATTTAAATAGAATGTATGTACGATCTATAATTGTGCAAGTGAAAAGTGACACAAGGGGACTGTTTGCCCAAACTTTGATGAAAATTGCTTGGTGGTCTGTGTACCCATAGTTTTTTTTATTTTTCATTCAAATGCCATTGTCAGATTTTCGGCATGCATACATGTAAATGAGACCAATGTTAATCTGTACAGGCCTTAGACAAACATGCTTGGAATGAAGTCAAGTACCAATACACGGAAATGTATTTTGTAGCAACTGTAAAGTACGTTGGAGGATCTGTGATGCTTTGGGCCCATTTTTCCTGTATGGCTGGCTAACATTTTAAAGTGATTGGCACTACAGACTTCAACTTGCTCTGTCTTTATAAAACCTTATCGGAGAATACCTAGTTTTGTTTGATTGGCAAAAGTGATTGAAAGGGTAGACAAACTGTAAACGAATAATTTTGGCACTAGTTAATTTCTTAAAATCATTTCTTAAAAGAGCATATTTCCCGCCAAATATGGTCAAATTAAACATAGGATGTGTCAAAATTCAATTCTGTGAATATACCAAAACCATAGAAGAGCAATAAATGTTTGAATAAGTATTTGGCAGTTTGCCAATTTATTGATCTTTTGTTTACGTCAATCTGTTTGTTTTTGTTCGAGGTTCTACTACAGAAGCTTGGATAACATAAACCCGAACATTTTGTGAATTTTCTGAGTGGCCAAGTCACAGCTGCTTTTTGTGGGGGGGGGGTTCCCCCTCTACAGACTCCTTTAAGTGCTCTGGAAACTTTGGTGATCTAAGAGAGATATTGATTGCCACCAGTCCAAGAGGGGCAACCCCACTGGGCCTGACTGCCTCCTCAGTTATACTGGCTGTGTGCCTGAAAGCACAGGCCATGTTCGGTAAATAGGAATAAACACAAAGACAAACATGGAGGAGAGTCACATAACCTTCATGTGAAAGAAATTAAGCCGTTCACGGCCTTAACCTCCATGTTGGTGTCTTTATACAGGATCCCCAGAAAATGAATACAAAAAAGGAACCTATTTTCAATTTTAGTAATAAAATGAAAGCAAAAAAAACAACAATTTTAGCAATAATGCTTAATATGAATGTTTTGGTGTGGAGTCCCTTTAAGACACCTTAAGATCTCCTTTACCTTGCCTCCCTACCACTGAAATGACTGTCAGAAGCACAAGCTTAGAGATAAAGAGTTGGTGAAAGCACTGAAGATTACAGAGACAGCGAAGGTATAAAACATACATGTTTGCAGCAAAAAGGAGTGTTTTATGTGTGACTGTGTACGATAGCAAAATAACAAAAGCAGAGGAAGGAAATTGATGTGGGGAGGAGGAACGGGACAGAGGAAAGCATTAGCGATCCCTTTTTTCTCACAGCCTCTCACCTCGCTTCTGATGTTGTCTGCTGCAGGAAGCATTGGGAAGTGTATATCTATCTGCTGTTCTATCGTTGTCTAACTTTACAAGTTAGCATCAATGAGCTATTCAGATCCCCCCACCCCAACAAAACAAAAGTATAAAAACCAAACATTACTCATCACACATCATTTTGGATAAATCGCACATCTCATTCCTGCCTATTTTCAATTTTGTTTCAAATAAAAAAGCTTTCATATGGAAGTCTGTTTAGGTACGGCAAAATAAGTCTCGTTTTAACTTATTCCAGTAATCAGGACTCTGCTACTTTGAATGGAAATTCTCACAAATCTGCACTAACAGACAAAAACAAGGGGCTCTTTAAACAAGCCTGAGACGCAGGGAAGGCACATGGTTGTGTAAGACCTAGAGTACAATTTCATTTAGGAGCCCACTCATGCACACCCTCCATGGAACCATCCTGTCCAATCATTGGTAAGCAAGGTTTACAGTTATCCAGTGAGCCAACAATGAATTGCATTACAAAACATGGAACTCGTATATAAGCCTCTAATTTTCCGTCCAACAAATATCTTTTGAGATCCACAGGTGCATATCATTATGACAAACACAAAAACATAGACAAATTATTCTAATAAAAAAAAAAAAGGAAACTCGTACACATACACTGAACACGGCGATGTATTTGCAAATTTGTAACCTAAAGCATCTATTTCGACCATACCTTTTATTACAGTCAACATTCCATTAGTCTTAGTGTAATGCACTATAAACATCCAATTTTCTTAGTAATTACCTTCTGTTGCTAATCCTGTGTGTGTGTGCCAATATTTCTAATTGTTCCAAGTAATAAAAAGTTTTCATTCACTGACAGCCATAGTATTCAAAAGTAACAGCGATGAAAACTTGAAAGTGCCATTCTGTAACAAATTTCAACAATTTTCCATTTCTATACAAAACTACTAAAATAGATGTTCCAGTTGTTTGATTGTATTGAGATTCCATCGTGAAGTGTGTCAGTTCAAAAGACCTTGGGTACCCTCTGCTGGTCTCGGGGTTTTAAAAGCAGAAGCACAGTTTGCTTATGCCTCAGGCTGGATCAGCCTAAAGGATGTTTGCCACTGGTAGGTTTTCCCTTACTGTGTGGCAGAAGCTTTAAAAATGCTCTGTGATTTATTGGCCGTTTTGGCAGTGAAACATGTAATAAAAACCTTAAAATGTTCCCTATTGTCGCTTTAAAACCTGATTTTAAAGCTAGGAGGGTGTAGAAATGTATCCTTTGTTATAATGCACTTGTCAAGCATCACAACCTGTCGTCAGTCTAATTAGAATAGGACAAATAAGCATAGTGTCTTTTCTTTTTTTGCTGGCCTGTGTTTGCAAAGAGCTCTAATAGTTCCCCGAAATCCGACTCCACGCTTCCAGGGAGCTCCTCTCCCTTATGGGCTGTCAATAAGCCTCCACTGACCTTGTGAAAACACATTGACTATTCCCCAAAGTGAGCTTGCCTGACTGTAACACAATGCACGTCCGCTCCCGTCTCAATTCATCCGAGCGGGGAGACAGCCTAAACGGATCAGGAGTAGGAGGAGGAGAGTGTTAAAAGCAAGAAGGTATGCCACTTTTTCCCAGGGATGTCCAGACAACAGGGTGCATGTTTCCATCCATCAGCTTTACATGAAGATGAAGTGTGATGAAGAGGCAGCGTGGACGAGCACCAATTTCTCTGAAAATTCAACTTTTTTTTTTTTTTTTTTTTCCCCAAGCTGCTGATGTGCTGCTTCTGTCCCTGTCAATGTCCACAGTGCAGAGACTCACCCGTATCTGGATGCACACCGCTAAGTATCAGCAAGGTTAACATTGCACCAATCAGATGCGCCACTCCTCGGTAGCACGGCGACATACCTGGTTTTTATGCCGAGCTCCATCTTCGAGTTCAGAAGAGCTGTTCATGATTCCCCATCGGTCATTTACCATCCCACAGAGAAGAGGCACATCAGATCCGGCTGTTGTCTTTCCGTTTGCCAGACAATAAAAATAATAATAATACTTTGATGTTTTTTTACATAAATATTAAAGTCTATATATTGGATTCAGCTTACTCCATTGAAAAGATATATATATATGTATATATATATATATATTAAAAAATAATATAAATACTAATAAGGATGGCAAGTTCTTCTGCCGCACAAATTGCGCACAAAAAAATAGACTTCAATTCCTCCCAGGAGTTTCGTTAACGTCTGTTCATAATCCCATCTCAGTAGAATAAAACACGCGTTTCATCTGAAGATTGCAATATAAATATATATCTTTTTAATTTGCCATCCATATGCCTCAGGATTGCGGAGATAATACACGACGAAACCTACAGATAATCCCAAGAGTAAGAGGAAAATACAATTTCGTGTATATATATATATATATATATATATATATATATATATATTTTTTTTTTTTTAAGAAGACAGTTAAGAAGTTGGAGAGCGTTTATTTCTCGGTGAATCTGGATGAGTCGTTAAGCAGCCGCGTCCTTATTCAAAAACTCTACTTGTTTACGCGGAGAAAAAGCTTATTCCAAGTCCGCTGCTGGAGGGATGAGACGCCCGTGGCGCATTTACGCTTCTTGGATGAAAGAGACGCCTTTTGACGAGACGGGTGTGAGGAGGGAGGTTTGCGCCTCGATCCTCTCCGGTCGGCAGTCAGCGGCTCCCTACCCGACGCGCTCCAAGGCTGCGTTTTTCCTCCCCTGTACCGCCCAGCCCCTCGATTGCTGTGGCACTGACTCACTGCCTTCCACTCCACGCCGCAACGTGGACCAACCTATCCCACCACAGTGGCGGGCTATGATTAATCTATGCGTAGCGTGTAAACCTGGTTGAGTTTTACGCACAGCGATAAA
>JAVLVB010001034.1:630290-655288 GCA_032876305.1 Orestias chungarensis | reverse complement strand
TATATATATATATATATATATATATATATATATATATATATATATATATATATATATATATATATATATATATATATATATATATATATATAGGTTCCAGAGGGAGGCAAAAGAGTGAAGTACAGAAATTGATGATTGTAAAAGTTCAAAGTAAAGTTTCCATATTCAACTATTGTCCTAAGCAGAAAATTAAGAACAGCTAGGCTTCATTCTACTGACAAGCCTTATTTTTAGGCCCCTTTGGAATCTTCCCAAACTGCAAAAAGCACAAAAACCTGGTTTATTGACCATGCTATAATTGTCCTTACTAGCAACCTTTTAAACATAACATAAATCATCATTGGAGAATTGTACCTGCCACAATCCTTGCTTCCATTTGTATTGTTGGTACCGAAACATCATTCAACACACTCAACAGAATAAAGCAGACCCGACAGGTCGCCCTCAAACACGTCCTGTCCTCTGTCTGTTCTTGAATGATCCATTGATTTTTCATATAAGTTATCTTATCTTTCCTGTTCAGGTCATAGTATTGCATTAATTATCTATAAGTTCTGCTTTCTCAAAAGAATGTCATCTTATCTCCCTTGGAGACTGTCAGACTTGTGGTGAAACAAGTCTTTTATCTACATAGTATACCTCACCAGATTCTGTCTGATCAGGGTCTTCAGTTAATACCCAGGTATGAAAACTATTCTAAACCAGGGGTGTCCAATACGTTGATCGTGATCGAGGTGATTGTGGGTCGATCACACAGCATTAAAGGAACCAGATGACAGCATCCATGCTTCTGTTTGTCTTTTGATTCATATACCGGGAAGCAAACTGATGCGCATTTAAGCACACAAACAAACGCTAACTCTACATTAGCTTTGGTTAGGCTCCTTAGTAAACTACGGTGTCGCGTAGTGGGTCTCCCCGTCAATCCTAGCAGAGGCGTAGCTGGAGGTGGTAGAGGCGTGGGTAGCACCAAACCCCCAATGAACTCTAGATATACTGTATAAATGTTCACACATTCCACAGTGGGTTAATGCAGTTATGTAAGATAAACTCATATGTGTTATAGATAAAAGTTAAATTTATAAAATATGTCATATATGTCATCCTGAAAGGACAAAATTCACAAAAGAATTATTTAAAAAATCTAAAATAAATAGGCGTTATTCTTTTTGTGTGGGTGGGTGTTCATGTGTGTGTGGGTGGAGAGGTTGGGGGAGGGCAGTGGTACATACCTTAGGGCTGGTCATGTTTTGAATAGCTCTCAAGCTCGCAAAGTGTGGGCACCCCTGGTCTAAACCAAAACCTTGAAACTATCAACAACCACTCTACCCTTCTGATAAGACATCTGTCCCTCAGATTTTTGAGCCCTTACATGATCCCTGTGGGGATCCATAAGTCCATCACTGCAGTCCATATTTATCTTTCTCTTAATCTCAAATTCTGTTCCAGTTTTCACATGTGCCAAATCAAACCGGTCCATGCCAGCTCCTCCAGAACAGCACCATTCACCACTTCTTTCCTCTGTAGGATGTGTACCCCCCAGCAGTCTGGAGCATCTCCATCGTTTCCTAAAGCCCTCTGAAGTTCACCCAGCCGCAACTCCTCTGCCATCAGATCAGGATTCACTCAACCCTGGATTTCACTCACCCCTCCCGGGCGGTTTCAATCCCTAACCTCTGTAAGCTCCAGTTTCTGCTGCACATTTCCTCCAGTCACCTCCTCCTGCCCCTTTAACAGTGTTATTTCCTTGCAGTAACTTAGGTCCCCAATATAGCATATTTTGATTAAATGTAAGTAAACTCTGATTGCTGCTGTTTATTTTTTTTCTACTGAAAATTTCCTTGCATGTGGGTCAGAAGCATCAATAAACTATGACAGAGTGACTGGAGATACACACCAATACCACCTCAACACCTTTGTAAATGCTTTAAATTCCAATTAAAACCTAATTTGGACATTTAGCTTGAATACCCCTAGAAGTCAACATATTAGCAGTCACACAATGTCTGGTGCTGGACTCATTTTCACTTTACATTAGTTTATATTGATAACATTTTGTAAATAGGGAAATATACATTAACCTTCTAAAAAAACTGTTTTTTGTATAACTTTAGGTTTTGGAGGACCCAATGCCAGCAAGAGAGAGGAGGATGATTTAATAAAGAGACAAACTTACATAAACAGGTCCCAAGAGAACAGGTAGCTAACAAAAGGTGTATATGGCCCTAAGCTAAAGAATGCAGGTGATAAAAATGAAGCAGTGGGGACAGGCAATAGACACATTACAAAAGGGAAAACAAGGACAAAACTAAGAAAGCCCAATTAACAAAAGAACAAAAGAATACAAATGTAAAACTGACTGTCGATAAGAAAACCAAATGGTGGAAACATTGAAAAACAATGAAAAAAAAAGACAAAAAGCATAAAAATACATTACAATGCACATGACAAAATAAAAAATGGAATGAGAAGAGCCCATATGTTAATGAGGAGTCTTTAGATAAATTAATTTCGGGGGAAAAACAGTACTGCATAACAATGTCACTTGGAATATGTTGTCCTTATTTTTTTCAATTTAGGTTACTGCACAGATTAGAAAGGTGGAGAATTAAAAAAAACAAAAACAAAAAAAAAACAGCTACACTGTTCGTAAAATACTAGCTTGCTTAACCAGCAAAATGTTTTACTCTGAAAAAACTAATTCAGTTTCACATGTGAACCCTAAATAGCTGATTTGTTTGGATGTGCAGCTCTACATGGCTTCACTTTTACTGCCATTACATGTGAACACTGACACTGAATCAAACAAATAATGAAAGACCAGTAAAATCTGGTTTTATTTTACTCAAATATAGTGCATTGTGTCAATCATTCATTGAGAGTAGAACTTCCAATTAATTTGATTGGAAATATTATTCATAAGACATAATACATAAGTATTATTCACGGAAGATTAAAGGTCAAATCCTCTGTTCAGTGTTGTCTTGGGGGGGTGTAAGAATGTTTTGATCATAGAAATTTAGATCTGTGGTTTGGATTTTACATGGACAAATAACCATGGATCCATATCATGTTATGTCAGCAGTTAAGGTTGTTCTTAGTACTGTAATAATGTGGAGGTTATTTTTTTAGCACATTTTAGGTCATTCATGAAATGGAGTACAGTCTCTAAAAAAATTTCTTACACCTTCTTTATCTACAAAACAGCAGGAATGGGAGACTTTTGTTTTTGACATAATAATTTTCAAAATTATATCTTGAAAATAAAGCATTAGCAAACTTTGACTGGTTCGACATAGACTGTGTGCAAATTTCAGTTTCCTGTTCTCCTGCGGTTTACACAATTTTTTGGGTTAAGTACCACCTCTATTGTCTTCCAGCTCTGTTGTTTGCCAGTTAGCTGAATACAGAATGTCCTAAGTAGAGTAATCTTTTAATAGCAACACTACTGTGAACTTAGAAAAGCCAAAGTGAACCTGTGTACTTGAATGGGTAAGTCCGAACAATGGGAGTTTTGGCTGTATAATTTCTCACAGTTAACACATTAAGGTGCACTGAAACAGAACAGCCCAGTAGGCTTCTGTCATTTCACTTTGGTTTTGCTGTTGTAATAAAAGATAACAGAAGCAAATATTTAACCTTTATTATGTGCCAATGGGTTTTACACTTAGTTTTGGTAATTTGCATTTAACAAAACGAAACAAATGATTATGTTAGTATGAATCTGGCCTGTTTGCCTGCTCCGTTTTCCCCCTCTGCTCATGTGGTTGTCTGACGCATCTATTGGTTGCTTTCATATAAAGATCTCCTGCAGACAGGCCAACTTTAGAAAGGTTTATTGGGAGTACATGTCCAGCGTTCTTTTTTTTTTTGTCTGCCTTCATGATCATGACCACATTCCTGTTCTGTGGCAATCCTTGACCTGCAATTATCGTATACCTCACCTGCTACAACATTGACCTTGTTTATGCCCCGTCCCAAGATTATCAAGCCCTGGTAAGACCACAAATCTATAAGTTTGATCCTCTCACTGTGTTTGGCCCTGCTGTTCCGTGACACTGGTCCCGCCCTCTGTTAAAATAATCTGTCAGTATTTTCACTACCCACAGTGGCGTTTTCATGCTCCTGCCAGTCAGTTCCCTGCTCCCTCTGACTTCTGAAAAGGTCGGTGGGTCCGTTTCTGAGTATCCTTATGTCATCTGGATTCTCAGCAGACACTCACCTGTTTCCCCATCCTCAGTTTTTCCTGATCATGCTGGTGACGGTTTCCAGCCATCCATTATAGAGAAATTCAATAAATATTTAAGCTATTACTTAGTGCATCTGGTTAAAAGCAGTATTTATTAGTTCTGATTAGGCACTATAGGTTGTCCATATGTTATAATCCATGGGAATTATTGATTTGCAATATATTAAAAGAGAAAAACAGTTATCAAAGGTTTTTCCAAAAGTTTTAGATGCTGATGCCTGTGGCTAGGAAGGAACACCTGTAGCTATCTGTGTTATAGCACATGTCATAAGCTTCTGACTAAACATACCCTGTGGGAGTAAAGCAGACATGATCTATAGTATGTGATGCTGCAGCCATGTTTTAGGAAACTCATACAACGTTCTTGATACTTTGGCTGCATCCTTGTTAGGGCTTGCAGTTCACCCAGCTTGTTAACCAACAATCTCACATTGTCAAATTTTGACTTGCAGAGGAATGTTTTGAACTTCCTCTTTCTCATTTTTTATCTATCACAACTCCTTTTCAACTGTACTTTGATTTTTGGTATTCATTACAAAACATACCAATTCATTTGAAGTATTATTTTAGCTTTCATGTTAAGCTTCTCCTAGTTGCACTGCATATTGTTACTATGGTTATGGGGCATTGCTGACCCAGGAATAAGAGGTTTGACCTTTTCTTTGCGTTTCTTCTGTCTCAGCTGTTGTGTCGAGACAATTTACCTGCCTTGCCTACAGGTGGTGGTCAGAAAACCCATTTCCACTTCTCCATGTCAGCTTTGCTTCTGTCAGACTTGTCCATGGCAGCTGTTGCTACAGTGTAGCTAACCTTCACCTGCGTGGTTACTATGGTAACTTCAACTAATGAAATAACGAGTACAGAAGTTGAAGAAACATTCTCATAACCTGAAATAAATGTAAACATTAAATAATAGTGAAATAGTATTAATTAAATGAAACTATATCATAAGACCAGTGTTTAAGAAAACATTAATTAATTCATTAATAATTTCATGAGTAAATGTCCAGCAATCCCTGTTTTGTATTCCTGTTTTTGACCTGTTTCTGTTCATGGACTTATTTTCTGCCTTGACCTCTAGACCCCTCACTACTTGTGATTACCTTGGCATTGACCTTGTATCCGTTTTAGCACTTTGATCAAATCTGACCCCTGTATTTGATCTGCTCTCCCGGTAGCAGACCTGTTTTTGATTAGAGACTACTAGTTCTGCCAAGCCTCTGTATTCATGGATTTTTTTTATAAACCCTATTTAATTTATCTGAGCTGTGTTAGTTGAAATTCTGGTTCCTTTTGCCATGCCTCAATACGCATAACTTTTGGACTGTCACCGCTTTTGTGGACACTTGCTTTTTTTAATAGTAATTAATTACAGTGTTGAGTGTTTATACCACAATACATAATGACATTAATTTAACACATTGACCTTTTTTTAAAATCCTGCAGCTACAAATCACATATAACGTAAAAAAATCTAACATTACTGATACAAACTAAAACTAAACAGTATACAATCAATAACCAATAAAAACTGGAAACATTTGTCTTAAAACTAATTGAAATAAACTGCATCGCACAAAAAAGTCTAAATAAAATTAAAATAAACTAGAATGAAAACTCAAAAACTATTACAATCTTTCTCTGGACTTAATACTGAGTGGAGGACTTTGCAACCCATATTTAATGTCCAGATGTAAGGAAGGTATTAGAAAAAGTCATATGAGCTGCACAGGACAGGACTATCACAAAGAAACATCATCCCAAAAAATTTAATGTTTGTGTCAAAAAATGCTGAAATAAAAGATTTCTGTAGGTGTGGCACAGACAGCAGATTAGAACAAAAATAAAATTATCCAAACCCTAATAAATGATCGCACCACAATAGGCATTAAAAAATGTGTAAGTGTCACAACTGACAAGAAAGCTCTTGAGATTTTACAATTTTCAAGTGTTTGACAACATTCTTCATAGGGAAATGACACACCCTTGAATTGGATAGCATTGTTTGAGTATGTGTGTGATTGTAACTTAGTAAACGAAGCTTACATGACATTATGCCATAAGCTGTCAGTAAATGTGTTTTTTTAGTCTAAAAGTATGCCTGAGACATTCTCTTGGTTAAGTCATTTATAGCTTTATTTTCCATTTCTGTGCACATTCAGTATTGCAATTGAGCTGTAATAGAAAGCGTCTATTAAACATATTTTGACAAACTGTGAATTTAATATATTTTCTGTTAAGAGCTCTAAACTTTTATAAAACAGTATGTTGACACATCATTTCCTCTGTTGCTATTCATGGGCAGTTTTAAATAGTTGTATTATACATCATATGTACTAGCAAGCATACAGTATTGACTTTCACTCATGAGAACAAAAAGGCTGTTAAAACCAAATGTGTTTATTTGACCTCAGGGTTAGTATTACCATATGATGAAGAACGAAATGTGCAAACATCGCACTTTTACTGACAAACTGCAGAGACATTGAACCTGTCCTAACTCCTTCAGGGCTTTTCAGAAAATATCAAAATAATAAACTGATTTGTCATGATGAATGAGCCATGACTTTAATATTCAAGGGTAAAAGCTTAATGGAGAACTGCCGTACACATACTGTAGAACAAAACGTTATGACATTGTTCCAACCAGCTGGTGGCCATGCCTTTGTCCGATAAGGTGCAGGCCTGCAAATGTGTGAGTGTGCATGTGTTTATGTTTGTACTCAGTTGTTGTCTCTTTAAATGTCACAAAAATCTGAGAGGAGATGGTGTGTTTTCAACCCGAGACAGTCAGAGAAAAAGGAAAAGCCTCCCAGGAAGAGCTGTTTATCTCTTTGGTAATTCCATACAATACTGTCTTTCTATTGGCTTTAGTTGGTCTGGAAATCCAAAGATTGTTTTGTTTTTATGGGCCATTTTTTCATTCTAGACTCCATGTCCTGTTCAGTAAAATCTGAAAAAAGTACATTTAATCTATTTCTATTTATAAAGCTACATCGAGGTATGTGTTACATATCATGGAAAAAACCCCACAATTTATCACTTGATTTAGCTTTATTTCTGAAATTTACTCGCAAATAGGAGTTTTAATAAAAACTTTTTTTTGTATAATAAATGGATTTTATCCAAACAGTAATACTACAAATTCCTAATACGCACGCACAGGGTTTGTATACCAACAACACCACCACAACCAGCAGTAAACTCTGGCTCTTTCATGAATGGTTCTAGATTATGTGAAAATAAATATTGCTTAGAAAACCCACAAGCAATTCATGACATTTCATATGCACTAAACATATTGAAAAAAAAATGCTTTGACCATCGTTTATCTTTGATATTGTGTCTTCCTTCTGGTACTGGAAATCAAGTGGCACTTAGTAGAGAAGCAGACCATGTCACATCTCAAAGCCCTGGCACATAAGGGAGATTTGTCCATAAATCAGTGCAACTATTTTGCCTGCAATGTTTGCTCACCAGCCTGAAATCACTCTCCACGCTAACCAACCGATGTACTGGACAATTGGTGGCAGTTGTGCGGAATGTTGCTTCAGGTTTTGTCCCAAATATAAGCTCCAACATCAGGATACACAGTTAAAACCAAAAGATTAAATGCACTTCATCACAAGAACATTTTCTATCTGGCTGAGTGATATTAAAGTAAAAAAAAAAATTGTACTGTTAGGTGACTTTTAATTTACAAAAACTGCCTATTTGCTAAATGCCTAAATAAGATGGGCATTTCACACATAAACTTTACCTTCGATTTAGCAATTTACATATACAGAGATTATTACATCTTTAATCGAATTAGAAAAGATACAAATGATACTTTTACGTTTGTTAAGTTAAGAGTATTTATGGTCAATAAATTGTGTACCTGTAGATGGATCCTACGACAAAACTCCTAAGACACACTATTTTCCTAGGGTGAAATTATGGAAAAAATGTAAACAAATAAACCCAGTTTGGACTGATTTGTGGACCTCCACAAGCCTACTTTATTCTTAAGGGACGTTCACAGCAGCAAGTATGCAAATATACACAGCACTGATATTTCAAACTATTATGAAGTACCTAAAGGAAAGGGGATCTGTGTCACAAAGATTAAGGTGTTTTAGTGCAAAAAGTGTGAATCAGACCCACAAAAATAAAAACACAAGACCATGTCAAATGCTCCAGGGAATCTTTAAGTAATGCAGAAGCTATTAACCATAAAGCAACAAAAATGCCATAGTCTAGTTTATGTATGGAGACAGGGAAAAGGGACTAAATTTTTGGTAAAATGTACCCTTTGATAAAAAAAAAACAATATTTCAATATTTGACAATGATGGCCATTCTTTTAATGCCAGGAACACAAGGGAGTCTTTCAAACAAGAACACTGTACCACAACTGTGAAGTACACGGATAGCACCATTATGTCAGGTGAGTGTTTTGCTGCTTTATGAAATGGAAAGCAGTTTGACATGAGTACCTAAGTAATATTTAAAATGTTTTTGTTTTTATTTTTTTACATGTTTTTAAACACATAGAAGGAATTGCTTCTGAATGTCATTAAAGTGTTAAAATAAACTGGCAAGAAAGAAAAAAAAATTGAAGATATGTTCACCTATGTACAAATAACATTAGCAGTACATGAGAAAGCTCATACACATTCAAATGTTTAACAGTTAATCCAAATAGACACAGAACAAGAGTAAATGGATTCAAAGTGTGAGTGCCTGCACTCTCGTCATAAGATATCTGTATAAAAAAAACAAAAAAAACAAAACAATAAAGGATACAAACAAAGGCTGATAGGTGATTCAGTTTTTCCATTAATGTATAATGATGGTATTTCTCATGAATCACTAAAGGGGAGAGAAAGCTCTCACACCTCTGATGTGCAAAGTCAGGGCTTCATGTCTTCCTGTCGGCTTTGTTAATTCCCTAACAAAGCTTTGGGTTAGCTAAAGGTGTGGGACATGCAGGTTCCTTATGCATCAGATGTTTCGCCAGGCTCTTTGCTATGCTCCATCCCTTTAGGAGAAAAATCACCCCTGTGGGGTAAAGCTGTCTCATCACATGTAGCACCCAGACTAACACTTGCAAGCACACATTGCGTAGTACTTAGGGTCCACTGAGTCCCTGACTCTGGTTGCAGATTGCAGTGACATTTACTAATGAGGGTAATTAGGCTTGAATCTTGGAATAAAATTACACAAGTGCTGGTGCTGATGACGATCACAAAAGAGATTATGAGCTTGAAAACACGTAGCATTTATGGCCAGAAAATGTCTCCTTTACTCATTTTAATTATTACATCCAGGATGCATTTTATCTGTGATGTTTTACAGCATTCAGAAGATGGTTATTCTTAGCTGTGTCTTGGCCTCTTGTTGCTTTATAGCTCCCATCCTGTTGAGTGAGTAAAGTGTTCCTATTTCTTTCAATTCATGTTTCTAGTCGGATGTTTAATGTTGTGTAACTCATGTCTCAGTGTTTTGCAGCCTCCGTCTCATTTGCACTCTGTTTACCCATTGGCTTACCATCAGAATGTCTCAGTGAGCCGCCACCCTGTGTATGTCAAATAGTTTGTAATTATCCTCAGGCCTCCCTTGGGCTGCGCTCGCAGGCACCTCTGCAAGTATGTGCCGCTCCGATTAACCCTCACTTTTAGAAGTACCTCTCTTTGGAGGGAAATAGGAAAGGCACACTACATAAAAACAACGTCCAAGTAGGTGCAAGACATTCAATGCATGTAAGATTTAGAAATCAACTGATGCTGTAACCGCACCTTAGCTTTTGCCAGTTTTGCTCCTTTGCACTTTCGTTTTTAATCAATTGTTTTATTTTCTTCATAAAACGTGTAAGATGTGCAAAGAGTGAGTCAGAGTATTACACATCGAACTTCATCTACAGTAGTCCTCTTTGGTGCAAAAGATTTAGCTCATTTGAGTTCAATTTATGTCTGATAAAGTGCTTAAGAAGAACAGTGTAACCAACTAAAAACCATTGTCATTATGAATTGGTATTCAGTAAGGATTAAGCAGCACTACAAAGTCAGAGAAAAGAATAGTTTAAATAAAATTTATGTTTTAAAACATAACTCTATGTTTTAAACATTTCATAGAACTTTAAGCCATCGTCTGCAAAAATGAAAACTTGCAAACTTTTGTTTTGCTTCTCCACTCTTTTCACATGCTTGATTAAGCTTAACTTTTTTTTTTATCTACATAAAGTGTTTTCCATCTATTTTTCTTCAAAATTGATACATATTAATTTAAACTAAGGTCCAGAGAAGTGTACTTGAACACATGATGTTTATTATCACAAAAAATGTATCTATTCGGTAAAGAAACCTGTCAAACTCGATAAAGTCTATTCATAAACTGGCGATTTAGGACATTTTTCTCTGTTATGTTGTCATTACTGAATAAGATGATATTACTTTAGGTCAAGTTGCTACAATTCAAACAGTAAGGGTTTAATTAAATTCAAATTGATTATAAGGCAGTTCAACACAGAAGTACCAACATTTTACAGTTCTATAACAAAGGTATATTATTTATTACCTATTGATAACAATGTACTGGTAATAATTCTGGCTGTCTGGCTACTCTTGTCTCCTGAACTTGCTATGCAATCAGCCCATTTGTTGTACCTGTGCACTGTTGCTTAGCATCACAATAGGCTCAAATCTTGCACCTGTTCACCTGCCCTATTTAGGTCTCCAGCAAGCAGATAGCACTAGATTTTTAAAAGCCTTTGTGTGAGTATATACATGGAAGCACCTTCTTCTCCAATCAGTGCCAGTCTGAGCAAAGTCCAAGGGTTATTATATTAAAACTTAACAAAAGGCAAGGTATTCTGTGATTTCCATTTTGCTGGCTGGCTAAATTTAATTTTTTGTTACATACCTAAGATCGTAAGTGAATTTCTACACCTTTTCTAGATGGAGCATTTGCTGATGGATGAACTGATGAACACATTGTTCCATAGCCAAAACCAAAACATCACAAAATGTTAATTTATATATTTAAGTTATTTGATGTCAAAGGTATATTGTACATCATAGAATTACTTTATGTTTCTTGATAATAACAAACATGTAGATTTTTCAGAAAGTGGTTTAGTATTTACTATGAATAGAAGCCTCCTCAGTAAGATAAACCAAAACTCAATTACTCCAAACATGATACTTCACTAATGCTGAGATAAGACTTAAAACAGATCCTGGTAAAAAAAAAACAGAAATAACAAAAAACACCACCCAAACAACCCCCCCCCCAAAAAAAAGGTATGATCTGGTAACTTCCAAAAACAATTTAATACAAAAGTGAAGGTTCAGAGCAGAATAAGAAGATTTATAATCCGGCTTGGACAATGATCACACTTAAGGTTACGTTGGGTGTTAATAAAGGCTACTTGTGTCCACACATAGAATCACAGGTTATTGGTCAAGGAATTGATAAGTATGGATTGTAGAGGTGACCAACAAAGAACAAAAAAAAAATCTAATTACATAAGTAAAATATAGATGATGTTATTAGATTTTTTCTCCTTATCCATTTTAGTCTGTTCTTGTTGAAAATGAATAGGGTATAATACACTAATCTTTGCATTCACTACATCTTGTGTGTAAATGTAAACAAACTTGTATTAAGTACAACAGACCTGTTCCCCTTTAGATAAAAAAAAAGATATTGTGCAGACAATTTGCATCTGCAGAATGTCATCTGTGTTTAAAAGTTTAGGAATAATTATGGGAACTTTAAGAGACTGCACAGTATGACCCTGAGGCTTTGGAAATGGATCTGTTGGAGTGTGAGACACAGTCTCTCCTGTGGCAATAACTACTAATGTGTGTGAAAATACCAAGGAAGAGGTGATGAAATTCTTCTACTTAACCCGTGCTGTATCAGAGCCCTTTTAAGTGAAACCAAAGAGCCTCGACCATAAAGAAGAACAAAAAGGATATATAATGATCCTAATAGGTATGTCTTAAAGCTTGAAATGTTGCAGCTATTCGAGAAGATGGGAGATACAGCGGGACAGAATGTCAACCCCCTGAAGCCAATCCTGGCAAAATAGGAAGGTAAAAAACAACCTTGATGGGAGAGGGTTGTGTGGGTTGAGTGGCCATGGATGAAAGAAGCTCTAGCACTTTCATCTCCTGCTTGTGAAAAAGAAATCAATCCCTGTACAAATTCTGTAAATTACTCAGTTGGGGAGTAGGCCAGAAGGTGAAAGGATGTGCTCTCTGAAAAGCTTTGGCTCTTCTAAATATGTCAGTGCTGGCATCTATCCTGAATTCCCACTGCACATTAAAAATGTCAACAAAGAAGATCAACTGAATAATTTAGACCTGGCTAAACTGACAGGATTCTGTAAATATTTGCTCTTTGTCCAACCTTGTCTCTTAGCAACATGCTAAATCTAGAAAAAGGTTAGAGTCAATGAATTTCATTATCTTGCATATTACACAGTGAGTTGCCACAATGATATTAATTAAATTACATGAGATTAAATGAATGGAGAACAAAGCTTAAGTTTTTACCAGGCGACACTGAGAAAGAAGCATGGTACCCTGGTAAGATATCCAAGACAGAATTTAACAGGAAAAAAGCATGCACACGCTTACTTAAAGTTCCTTGCAAAAGTATTAGTATCCCTTGTGATTTTTCTCATTTTCATTTGTTCAATGCAAACAATGTATCAAGCTCCAGGTGAACCTTTAGATTTTTATAGACTTTTGGCACCAATATCAAGACGAATATAAAGAGGCATATTTAACATCTCTCTGTTATCTGGAGTAGTATGTACTAATTTGAAACCTGCTATTTTGCAGTACCTGTTAAAAAAAGCAACTCTTCATCCCACTGTGCTTGGAAATTTAAGGCCCATATCCAAGCTGCCTCTACTATAAAAAAAAAAATCTTAGAGAAAATGTTGAATTCACAATTACAATCTTTCCTCGGTGTGCATATAATAATGAATTAATTTCAGTCTGGCTTTAAATCTCTTTGTAGCACACCTTCAGCCCTGCAAAGAGTGTATAATGACGGTCTGAACTGGGAAAACGTTCGATCCAATGGCCGCTTTTAATTCAGTTGACCTTTTATTCTCTCATTTATACAAGTACACATCTGTGGCATCTTGATAAAGTGGTTTAGGTCTTATCTGACACACAGAACATTTTGAGTAAAACTTGCAGGTTTTGAATCCTCTTCAGCTCCTCTGTCAATGACCTTCACCAGGGCTCAATTTCAGGACCTTTGCTCTTTTGTTTGTACCCCCTTCCTCTAGTGTCTATTTTTAGAAAACACACCATCTCCTCTCTCTGCTATGTGGATGATTGCCAAATCTGTGTGTCTTCAAGGCCAAGTAATTGCTGGTCCATTAAACCTCTTTTGTTATGTTTTGAAGATATTAAAGCTTGGATGCTTCTAAATTTCCTGCATTTAATGAAAAAAAAAACAGAGGTACCTGTTTGTGGACCCAGTGGAGCATGTCAGTCCCAGTCTATTGATCGTGACCCCCTGGTTATGCAGAGTCACAAATATTTGTTTTAGGACTGACAGTGAATTTAAACTTAACAGAAAAATAAAGGTCACAGTTAAGTGTTGTTTTTTTGCCATTTAAAGAAATACAATGTAATTCCCTTTATCTAGGAGTCAATCAGTCCTGTTTGCACATCTGCAACTGGTGCAAAATGCTGCTGGTCATCATTTAAGAGGTACAAGTAAAAAAGAAGACATTACCCTAGTCCTAGCTTCTCTTAAATGGCTGGCCATGTATTTTAGCATTCATTTTAAAGTTCCTTTTTTGTTTGTTTTTAGGGTTTTAAACATCCGTGTCCTACCTTACCCAATAGACCTTCTCCATAGACATGTTCCCGCAACTCAACTCCACTGACCAGCTGCTCCTGGTCATCCCTGATTTCAAGCAAGGGGACAGGGCTCATAAGTCTTGGAGAACTCTACGGTTGCCCCTCAGGTGCAATGTGACAGGTCCCTTCGCTGTTGATTTTTAAAACTCGTCTAAGAATGTATTTTACTCATTGGCTTCCAGACTGATGTTGCTGTCTTTTTATTAATATTTATCTTATCTGAATACTGCTTTTTCTTCATATATTGTATTTAATAGAATGTATTGAAATTGTTCCAATACTCAGCTTTGTTATTTTATTGTGTTTCTGTCTTGTTTTTAATGTTTTATTCATCTCTGTTTTTCAGCTCTATTTAATCTATGGCTGATGGTGCTTTACTAAATAAAGTTGATGAAAATTATCATAAACAACTCACTTTTCCATTGAAGACAGATTTGAGGGGTGTTCAAAACGAAGTTGTTTTTTTCTTTTTTTTCTTCCTGTCAACAGATTCTCCCAAGTGAGCTGTGCATGTGCTGCTAATTTAGAGTTCCCACTTGCAACCTGGCTGCTTCTCTTATTAATGCCCATTTTGCTTGGCTCATAAATTGAAGTGGACAACCATGTCTTGGTACATTTATGGTTGTATTGCTTTCTATGTATATTCTAATCAAGGTTAGATCAGTGCTCACTCACATCTTTGAACCTTAGTATATATTAAAAAAACAAACTTGCTTTCCACTTTAAAATAATGTATCCGTCAACTGTCCGGTGTGTTTCTTGGCCTTTATCATGCTTTTTGGTTTAGTAATAATTTTTGCAAACCTCTTAGGACTTCAAAGTTTGGCATTTACACTTAGATCCAATTTCTTGAAGGTGAATTTTGTTTACCAATTTATCTACGCAATTGTTTAAACTTCAGGTTTTATTTAATGACATTTGAGTTATGGGGTGTAAATACAAATCGAATTATTTGCACAGATATTTTTATTTTTTATTTTAATAAAAACCATGTAGCCTATGTATTTTTCTTCAGATTAATTATTATGCATTACTTTGTGTTGGTATTGCAACACAACAACAAGAATATGATATAATGGTTATATTTGAAATAAGTAGAAAAAAACATGTATTTTATTTACCTATTCATGTATTATTCTTTTAGCAGTTTTGAAAAAAAAAATTCAAGCTAATCTTGTCAGAATTATTATTGGGGAAAACTACAATATTGGGAGCTCACTCAGCTAGGGGTGAGCAAAAGAACCAAACAAAAATAACCTTGAAAGTGCTTAAAAAATCTAAGAAAATAAAACATATATTCTGTAGAATAGTTTAAAGGTATACTGTTTAAATGTTTAGGAAACTTGCTAAATCTTTTTCTATTCATGCATCCTTCCATACTTTGCAGGTTGCATCCCACCGCTGTAGTAACTGCTGAGCATATAAACTTACATTGAATTATCACATCATTCGTCCATTTGGGGATTTTACATGATTGATTATCTGACATTTGCCAGTGTCTAACAAATTTAAAATCCCCTATTTTACCTGCAGAAACTTAGTTTGTGTATTTTTGGCCAAAAACACACAATGGACTAGTTTTGCAGGAAAGTTAACAAGTACTCGATAGAAAATTGAACTTAAATAGAAACTCACTGAAGGTTACCATCAAAGCAATGTGATGGGGGAAGAAAACTGATTTCTGCTTATGGCAGAATATTTGGCTTTCTCATGAAAAGTAAGCAAAACTGCCAGGATACTAAAGCCAGGGTACTGCAAACTACTTTTGGAGACAGAGAGGGAGCATTTGAGGGGATATTGTCTGGATACATGAGTGGGTGTATGAGCTACGTAACGAAAGAAAGAAAGACTGAGCTGACTGAGTAGAGTGAGTAGCTGAATAAGCAGCAGCCTTCTTCCAATCTAGATGTGTACTCATTTGTATTAATAATAGGGAACATAAATGCAACAAAATTATGCAACAAAAGTTGATTGTGTTTGCCAGATTGATTTATTTCAGTTGTGTCTTAATGTTTAGAAAAGCACATATATTGCAACTGATCATTTCACTAACCAAAGAGTTTAGTATCCCAGAGTAGTGGTGGTATTCACACCACTAGACTCTGTCCTCCATTGCTACAAAATAGGAATGGGCTAAAAAAATAACTGTTGTTTGTCGATTCTGATAGAAGGACGGAGTGGAGTGATTTTTTTTGTGTTTACATTCAAACTACTTTAAAATGTAGACAAAACCTTATTTAAGACCCTACACTGTAAACTGATGAGAAATCTTTTGTGTGACCTATTCATCAGAATATTTTTTTACCTACATAAGGTCCATGTTTACTTAGAACTTAGAATGAGTTGGAAAAAACTCTGGTTTAAGCGTAGTAGTGGAAACAAATACAAGTAATGCATTGCAGCACAAACAGCAAAGTTAAACTAGTCAATGGAATTTGGACTTTGAAAGAAAATATGGGAAATTTAAGAATCAGCATAGTACATCTGCACTGTGATCTCGGCAGCTTCTCTAATACCGATATTTCTCCCAAATTATTTTTTTTTGTTTTGTTTGTTTTTTTCAGGGACGGGAGGGGAGGGGGTTTCAATCAGCCTACATGTGCATGTCCTTGGCAGGAATTTTCAGTCATAATTATTTTCATAACACAAAAAAAAAAAAATCAAACCAATTGTTATAATTGGGACATATCGGCTGAAAATCTGTGCTCATTTACCTTTCAGCTCTTTTTAATGTAAATGTTTGAACCAGAATTATGTTCGTCTTTGCTTCTGTGAGGTTCTAATTTGCCACTAATTCCATACTTTATGTTGTTTTTCCTATTCAATTGTGTTGTTGTTCTAGCTGCCACCCCTTAGATTTGTTCATTTGGTTCAAAGTGAAACCCGAATCACCGATGGACTAGAATGCCATGCATCACGTAACATTGACTGATGATAAAATAAAAACGTTTAGCCAATCTCTTCATTTTAAATCGTACATCTACATTCAGAAACCTAAAAATGAAATCATCATGCTCCACTGATCTTTTAGAAACAACAATCAACTTCTTAGCTGATCAGCTGCCTTGCGTTTGACCTCTATTCGCTCTCCATCTCTCACAGTGTGCACCAGATGGCTTTGTACAACAAGCTGTGCACTACATCCTAGTATCCAGACTTGTGCTCATTTATGATAGTACATCAGACTCTTCAGAGCCATTCTAACAGACATGAGGACTCCTGTTTGTATTTGACATCTGCTCCGTGAACAGGAACAGAGAGAGACTGCCTTTCAGGTAGCTTAAGGATGTATCTGGACCTGTTATAGTAAAATTATGTCAAGCAAGACAAATATAACCAATAATCAGCTGCTGGAAAAAGTAGCTTTTTGTTTAAATGGTACTTTTTTTACTCATTGAGTGTGTACAAGTAAGTCTGGCCAAACATTTGATTGGTTTTGCATGTTGCTTGTTTCCATTTATAAGCACTTTACTCCAGACTAATAGAAAAATGGTTAAGGGAGTGAAGGAACTGATGGTCTACAGCTGACAGGGCTCCTCCACAGTCAAATTACTATAATGTCCTGTCCCTCTGGCACACAGAGAGGGAGTCAAAGAACCTGGAAATGTATTTCTAGGAAGCAAACCGTCAAGTGGAGGCTAGCAGGAATGGCAGTAAATTCACTGCAGAGTAATGAAGGAACAATTATCTTAATTATACACTCACTTGCCTGAAGTTAAATTAGCCAAATGGGACACTAAAAACCTCTGAACATTCTGAAAATGTATTGAGTCTATTTGGTATAGGCTCAGATGGCTAACAGGGAGTTATATGAGTGGAAATTGAGGTAATCAGTGTCTAAGGATAAAACAAATATGTTCAGAATTTTGTGTGGAACACGACAAATTCGATCATATTACTACTGAGTTTGTGGAGTAGGTAGTTTGGAACTAACCCAAATACGACCTGGTTTACTACAGCTTAGAAGCTCCACAAGTTATCTTTTGTTGTACATCAAATGACTTCCACCTTTTTAATTGCAGTATTCAAGGATAGTCTACTGAGAATGAAGTATGTTTTATAATGTTAGAAATGACAGTGGGCCAGGATTGACAGGTCAAGTTATAAGTGTACATAAACTCATTGGCCCTAAATAGTAACTCAGCGGAATGAATTTCAATAAAATCTTATTGAGGAATTTGGCTGAATTCTACTTTCTATTCAGATAGTTCCGATCCAGTCTGACTGAACTTTGGATATTTTCCTAAGAACAATGGGACACACCTTACACCTCTCGCTTTGCAAAACTGGTAGAGACATACTCCAAAAGACATGTAGCAAATTATCACTTACCAAGTGGAGGCCATTACTAAGTTTACTAAACCCTTACTAATGTTAAGCTTTATATAAAGTATATCTGGAAATCTACCAATAAAAAAAAAAAATGATATCACCAAGTTAAACCCAAAAACATATTACTTAGGCTTACACATATATTTGTGTGTATGTATGCTTGTATCCTTGTGTTTATCTATTTATTTAGCTGATATCAAATTTGCTTTCATAGTTTATTTCTTATGTCTGTTTTTGGGTTTTCAAATCATGATCTTTTCTCAAACTTTTTAAGCTCCTCTTTACCATAACATGAAATAAATGCCCGGGTTGAGGTTTAGCCCCAAACTAATTTATTTTAATAAGGAAAGGCTGCAATTGTCCATCCCCTTGCCACTGTTTTAACAAGTTTTTCAGCAGTGAAGTCAAAGCATGAAACAGAGAGAGGCATCACAGAAAGTGTTTCTGACAGTTCACAATTAAAACTGTATTGGACTACAAGAGCTCATCTCAACTATCATAAAAGAATAGTCTCAATAGTTTGGGAACAAGACAAGAGCTTGGCAATACATAACGAAATCAATATGACCTGGGACAAGAAGCAGTCCACCCAGTAATTGAGCAAATCTGATGAATCAAAAAAGGTTTTTCTGATTGTTGTAGGCATTAACTAAATATTTCTAATGTGATGTATCGCTTAAACTGATTAAATTATTATCTTTAAATGAAAAACTATTAGATTTTTTTGTGATTAAGGTAATTGTACCTGTATGAGCCACTGTTATAATGTTGTTTTTTCAAATTGAAAAAAAAAACTTATTCAATTTCAATATTAAGTATTTATTTTTGAGTATCAAGTATTTTTAATAGCATCCCACAACTTTACTTTATATTTGCCAACTCTACCCTGGAGAAGTCATCCGTTTGATGTCAGTTACATGACAGTTTTTACTGTGAATAGAAACTGTTTGACATGTGTGGAATTGTCAAATTTCCATAAAACGGTTGCAGCAGAATATCTACTTCTTCCTGTGCAGGAAAAATATTAAAGAATAATGTAGATGTGTGTTGGTTCAAAGTGTTGTGAGCAACCTTAACAGACCAGCCCTAGGCTGTGAAAGGGGTTAATATGGCACTGTTTTTGAGCAGAAAAAAAGTTACAGGTCTGTGACATGACAGCAGACCAGATGTTTTCCCGCAGCAATGTGTCGTGCCATTAAAGGCGTAAAAGTGGCTGCGCAATATTAAAATTGGGTACTTTAAATCCTTTGCTGATGTGGAGTATTTTTTCGGTGTCAGACGTATCTTTTGGAGCTCTTAAACTTTTGTTGATTCAAATTATTGATATATATATAGTTTTTTAAAGTTTTGAGTTAGGCCCAGATGTTTTATTTGGTGCAAAAAAGGGACTACTTCAACCAGAGGCTTGTATATATCTGGGCATTGCAGGAGATATTTGTCATAACAACCAATTGGCATGAATCTCTGAAGGTAGGTATTTGAACCTTATTTAATGTAGTGTTTTTTTCTATCACAAGCACATTGGTTTTAAATAGATTGTAGATGGTATAACTCACATTTAATGTGTTTTCACTTAGCAATTTTGTGTGCATTGCTATTACATTGTCTACTCTGCTCTCTCTATACGTGTGCATTGAAGAGTCACCTAAAAGGCAGCCTCTTGGGTGCTATGTGACACGACAAAGAACCGTAGTATTCTGTGCAAAGTACCAATCAATTTAGGTACACAGTTCATGGTTCAATGAAAAGAGTGAAGACTGAACATTTCAATGAGTTTATAAAACCCACCACATGCACCAGACAGGATGTAAAAAGAGAACAATTACCATTCTATTTGTGAGCATTAAATAGAATAAAGAACTGTTAAAAAAAACTAAAACAAAAACAAATTAGGGTTCAGACAAGTTTTTTTAATTAAAACCGTACAAAGGTAAATGCAGAGACTGGTTACCAAGAAAGGTGAAAAAATATATATAAAAATTAAACACTTGTGAATATTATTCTAAAAACAGTTCCAGTGTATTATTGGTGGGGGTTTCACTAAGTCGTATGATTGAAGTATTTATATTAAAAAAACATCTTCCCTGTAACAGGTCTTTTTTAAGTGGATCATTTCCTGACAAAATGAAAACAGGTGCTTCTTGTTTATAAGATAGTTTTACCTATGCCAATTTTTCTTATATTTTGCCCTTTCCCCTTTCTAAGCATAACATGCTTCTAATAATGTATTTGGTGATGGATTTTTCAACTTTCAGCATTTTCTCACTGGGCTCAATAAAAGCATCAGTTCTGGTCAGTTTAGTAAAGCAGTTATTTTATCAGTATACTGCCCTAAATATTTTGTTTGTGTTCCTATATACTAATATTATCCACAGTTTTATCACTGTCTCTGTCAAATTAGTTCACCCTTCTAATTAAGAAGCAGCAGGTATTACTGAAGTGTAGTTTCTAAAACCCTGTTGAGTCATACCTTCACTGGTGAACCAATTCAACATATCCATCAATAGCAATTTTTTTGCCCAGTTAATCCTTAATAGATTTGTAGAAGCGTGACCAGATTATTAACAAACATTTGTGTTTACAGCTTAGCCTTTTGTTTGCAGTGGTAGTCTAATAGCTCTTGGAGCCCTGAGTGTTGTGTTTTGAAGGTGTAGGTTAAGGCTCTGCACTCAATCAATAGAAAACACACACAAAAAACCCAACTTTGTGTTGTTTTGCAAAAACAGTCTTGCCTTTTATACATACCAGTCTAAAAGTCTCTGAGTTGATTAAACATGTATTTCGCCTTTTTATCCCAAACTTCCACCCTGTGAACCTGGAGTATGTAATACCACTAAAGCATTTTGATGCATGTCGTGTTATAGACTTTGGGACTGCTTTTCAGTTTCATTTAATTGCTTGTACATTTTGGATTCATTGTGCTTTACTTTAAAATTTAATATGCACTTTTACTCTGCACTAAGCTCCAGTCATTATTTACATTTGCGGGATCTTAGTCCACAAAAACTTAAATTTCTGTCTTAGCTCTTGGTTTTCAGTCTGTTCTATTTAAGCGTCAGTGTACTCTTAGATTTGTATCTGTTATTTTTTACTGCAGTTAGTGTCTTTGTTCCAATATATACCCAGCAGCTTACTTCAATATCTCAACTGCCTGCACTCCAAAGCTGTTTCCCATTTATTTATGTTCTTACCTGTTTACAGTTTCACAAATCAAGCTGTCCAGTTTAAATACTACTTGTTTTTCTCATTTAGTGTCAGATTATCCTGTTATTCCTATCACATTTCTTGTGGTCCCACTGTACCATTTTATATTGGAGTTATCCACAACCTTTTGTTTTTCTAAGTAGTTGAATTGGGTACCAAAGACTTCCAGGGCAATTAAAAGACACCAGGGAAAAAACCATGTATGCACAAACTTTTATTTAGCTTACAGTGGTTAGTTACAGAAGTAGGCCTAGTCAGCTATACCAACATGTGACATTACCAAACACATGCAAACTTGAGTAGGGTATGGTGTTGTATTCTCCTTTGTATTCAACATTTTGTTTTTAGTCAGAAATTCAAACTCTGATTTTTCTAAATTATGCTTAACAAAGCGGATCGGAATGGCATTCTGTTCTTCCATCTTGTTATCTATGATGCAATAAAAAATGTTTAAGTGCACCAAACAACACAAAAGAATTCCTCTTTTCCTCTAGCAGATAGACAGTCATTACTGTTCTTTTCGTCAGGAGTGAAGCAATTTCCTCCTGCAATGCTGTTTGGTGGAGAGCAGTGTGCAGAATGATGTTCAAAGGTAAAGGTTAACAGCAGAACTGCAGTCCTTTGTCAGCATCCTGACGTACCACGGAGGGAACCAGCTGCAGAGACCGAGCTTCTCAGGGCAGTGAGCAGTTGGCCACTTCATTTTTCTCTTTCTAAGACAAATGTGACCGACTTAACCAGTGGTTCTGCTGGAGCTTTTGTTACATGCTTAAACTGGCTGATTTGTGTCTTTATAACAGTGTTAATTTTTTTGATGTATGCTTCATTCTCTGTGATCATTCATTTCTAATATCTTAGAAACTGTTACACATTAAATAAACACATGTATTCCTATACTAATAAGTCAAAGAAATATATAATGTTATTTGTTAATTTGTCAAAATGTACTGTTAGAGTAGATAAAGTGGGCACACAACAAGGTTCTCGAATAACTGTACATAAAACAAAAATGTATTCAACCAACCTTTTAAAGAAGGTTTAATCTCCCGTTGGTATTTAACCAGTATATATAGCCTGAGGTCTTTAACCAGTATATATATATATATATATATATATATATATATATATATATATATATATATATATATATATATATATATATATATAAATAAATAAAATAGTCTGACAGATGACAAGATCTGCCTTAGGACGTTGAAAATCTGTTAAATCAGGAGTCTGTTTGCTGTTTTGGTGGGGGAGTGGGGGTTGCGCTGTTTCTTCCCGAAAAGAACATTTCTATGCTTGATTTGGTTTTGCCAACTGAAGATTATCACTTGGCAGGAACAGCGGTAGGCCTAACTCTTTAAGTGGTGGGTCACTGCCAGCCCTCATGACCACAGCCAAGGTTTTAAAACATTGTAATGGGGGCTGAGTGAACACGCCAAAACTGTGGGACTTTTGGCTTTAGTTTTTTGTTACCAAATTGTTATACTGAAGGTGAATTATGAACATTTACAGTATGTTGTTTAAGTTGCCCAGAGCTGTTTCTAAAGTAGACAGTGTTTGTTTGTTTTTTGTTTCTTTTATAATGAAATATATCCAATGATTTTACTTTTAAATACAAAAAGAAATGATAAATGTCTTTATTACAGCTTTTACCTTATTAATGGAGACCTCTTTAAAATATACTTGTTTGATTTAGGGATTTTTTTTTATAACAAGTGGAAAGTAAAAATGTTTATTACATAGATTTGATTCATTGTTTTTAAACTGTTCAGTGTGTTTGTAATCAATACAGTATTGTTTTCACTACAATTATAATCACCAAATACATTACCTTTTCCCTCTATTAAGGCTTACAAAATTGTTCCAGAACATCTTCCATTATTTTTTTCTGCCACCACTTACTCAGCTGCTATCAAACTGGAACCATTATGACTTTCTTTCAATAATAGCTTTTTTCTTGAAACTCTCTTACACATTTCAGATTTGCAAAGGTTAGTACTTTAGGTACATCTACGGTTTACCTGACAGGTCTGTGGGTGTTTTTTTTAATGCTCTCCTTGGCAAGTTCTCTTGGTCTTGGAGCTCCCATCAGTAGTGTAGTTATTACAGCAAGTAGGCCTTTTGTCACATTTAAAATTATCTGCAAAAACTCATTACTTGTGTTTTTACTTGCAAAACTTTGTACTTTCTGAAATGGCTTGTTTTTTTAAATAATTGCCCACCTATTTATTTATTGCCAAATTTCAATAAAAAACAAACAACAAATTGCAAAAAAAAAATAAAATAAAAATGAATTAGGCTCATTTTACTGCAAATAAGGGAAACATTAAAATTGTAACTTTATATTACCGGAGCTACATGCAGAAAGAAAAATATATTTTTGATGAGGAATCCTGGACATGTGTCCCTCAAACATCATGACCAACATAGTCAAGCTTTTAGTCCTTATGTCATGTTTTATTTTATTTTGTTTTGTCATCACATGAAGTGCTGCATTCTCTATGAAACCTTTTTGGAGATGCTATTGTCTTCCAAGAACCTTCTATCCTGCCGAAGATCTAAAGTTATACTGATATTCAATTACATGCAAGTGGACTTGTAGGTGACCTCTTTTGGCAAGTGGCTGTAATGGATTTTTTTAAAGGGTATCAGCCTAAAGCGGGAGGAAAATCTGCTTTATTGATGTATGCCACATTATCTTGAAAATTGTTAAAGGAATTAATACTTAATTAAGGTAAGGTATGTTTACTGGTTTGGCAACAAAAGTCCTAACCTATTTAAATTAACACTTAGCTACCGTAAAACTGAGTGAGATGCATCATGGACTCCTTTCTATGCTCATGATGTCCCTGTGGTCAGGTTTGGTAACGAAATTTCAATATCAATACAACTGAATTAAGTAATTCACAGAAATTGAACAGGCTGTCTTGTGTAATTTGCGAGATTGGCGTTGTGCAGAACCACTGGGACACCAAGTAAATATGACCAGACAGAATAAGTGGAGGGAGAAAAGACCCTTTTGATCCCTTATTCATCTTTCTCCTGTCACTGATAAGGTTGGTGGGGTTATACAATGCGGGGCGATTTTCCCTGTGGAGGGCTAGCGGCAAAACTACAGAGTCACATACAAAAAATTAGGAAAGGGTAGTGTGATGCAGAGAGTGTAGAAAGTTCAAAAATAAAAAAAGAATGTTAAATTTAAGCTAATAAAAAGGCATATGCTAGCCAAGGATGAAGTACAGAAGTATTACAAACATTTTGCTAAATGAAGTACTATTCACAGGAGTGTGGATGTATGACAGAATCCTTCGCCTGTTTTTTTTTGTTTTTTTG
>JAVLVB010001034.1:607038-620722 GCA_032876305.1 Orestias chungarensis | reverse complement strand
CTAATAGGCACTGAGGTCTAGTGTTACCAAGTAAAGGCAACACTCAGGCGCCGAATAGTGGATCCCCACTCCTCTTATACTGCTCGATCATCAGTGCCAACCCAAAACACCTGGGAACCACGGGACTCCCTCCTGGAGCCCCGTCACAGCGACCCCCGTGGCCACCTAGGAAACAGCACAAAGTGACTCAACCTGACAAAATGTAGTACAGGTCTTCTAATAATAAAGTTACCCTACGCTCTTTGAATTCTGAATGTCTTTGAGAAAAAGCTCCCAATAATGATATAGTGAACTTTGTGACTATAGGGATCAATCATCTAGAAACCCACAACTATATTATTATCACTTAGTGAGAGTAACATTCCTTTGTTGGAAATGATTTATTATGCTGTTAAATTCCAACCGACTTGTAATTGTGAGCTAGTGATACCTGTGGAGTCACTTGTAACAGACTTCATAATTGCAGCTTTGATTTATGATGTGATTTATGAAGTGATTTCTAAGTAAAAAAAAAAAAAAAACTCCATTAATCTCCTTACTTTTTCTGTTGTAACTCTGGATACACATCCGTGTGACCTTTCCAATGGATTTTGTGGTAAAAGCAAAAAAACAATGCATTTTACTAATGTATTTAGAAAAAAGTGGCAATAGTTATAATGCATATTTGCTCTTGTGCATTTCAATAAGATAACATGACCAAAAAGAACAGGCAAAAGAAGAAGGACCTTGTGTTCTTTGACATTGTAAAATTTGAAGAATTTATTTCCCTGGCTGTGTAAAATAATACTTTTACCTGTGGAAAACAAAGTAATAATCAAACATATGTAAAAAGAAGGGATTGCTAATGAATTACCCCACTTTACATTTGCAGTGTAACATGCTTTATGCATTTTTAAGGTAGAAACATTTTTTTTACACTTTGCATGGATGTTCATGTGTGTTTGCTTGTTGTGTATGTGCCTCCAGCATAAGACATGCTTCTGAATGGCAACCCTGCCATACATATACTCATGCCCTCAGGCAGAGACCTAATTAGTTTCCGAGCCCATGTCACTTTAGAAACTTTGAGGTAATTTACACGAGGCAACAGCTCCTGCAGCAAACCTTTATGGGGAGAGGAGGGAGGTATGTCGGGCTCCTGAGTTTTTTGATTTCTAGTATTTGTCTTTGATTTAGTTGCAACCTGCTGACCTCTTTTTGGTTTTAATCAATATCTAAGACAAATGTCGATAACCCCAGTTTGACCTGTACTGATCAAGCCATACAGGCCTGATCATGCATTTAGGGTAAGGATTATCTTAGGTGGGTGCAAAGACGTTTAGTGTTAATCTTTTTTAATGCTGGCTTAGCTGTATTATTGTACAAGATGTGACTTTTCCTCAAATGAAGCAATCTAATATTGCGCATGGTGACCACTAAAATCAATATTAAATTTAAATTTGCCTGCTTGGACAGCAGCATGTTAACCAGTTGTGCAGTTTTCTTTGAACAGTTTTTAGTCTCCTGTAATGTTGAATACCTCCCATAGCATTAAAATCAATAACACATGCAGTGGGCGACATTAATCATCATATTACAATAGATAATTTTGCTCAGATAGTCTCGCCTCTGGCTTTCATTTGGCAATTATTTCAAACACCCATGTAAGTTTTATAACATACCAGTTCGAACCTATTACAGATAAAGGCACCACGATGATCGTGAAACACAACAGTCATGGCATGTTCTCGCACCGACCAGTTAGAAATAACCTTAAATTCTTTAAGTTCATCCAGAGGGAAGGGTGTCAAAATTCCTTTTTGAGATTTAGATTCCGATTATATGAACATTTCTAACAAAATACTCCTGACCCTGTCTGTCACTCTTTGATCACACAGGGACCTTTCACCACAGACTGTAAGCTGTGTGAAACATAAATAGATTTCTCTGTGTAATTATTCTTTTTGTGTGTTTTTTTTATTTAATTACTGCTAGGCTCTCTGATACCTCTGTTTTCCTTGGTTCATATGTGGCAAATGTTACAAATCAGTGTCATCAGCAATAACATATCAGATTTTATGTGTCTTCATAGCCAGATCGTTGTTCAGCACATCGGTTCTCTATCTCTTATTTATTAAAGGATGTTTACTCTTTTGAGATTTACTAATTACATCAACATCTCCTCACTCTGAGTTTAGTCATTATAGTGATCAAAGAACAAAATTATCATTCCCCACTTATTGACAGAAACATCAGTGATATACATAGTACACATTGCAGGACTAGCATTGTAAGGTAGCACAACGTCCCAAAACTTCTTAGCTCCAACGTTTATCTCCCTTCAGGTTGATGTTTTGGATACATTTACTACACCCAGTTTAAGTCAGCACTTTAAGCCCTTAATCTACATAATGATATTCTTTTAACAACATAAGCATTGCTATATCTACATTCAATTTTCCAGTGAATAACATTAAGAGACATTGTCTGTATTAGAGGAAAATAGTATAGTGGTAAAACAATAGTAAACAAGTAACAACAACAACAAAAATGAACGTATTTTATGTTTTATTACTGTACATGCTTGTTTTTGATTTAGGTCTATTTTCACATTCTAGAAAAAGAAACAAACAAATCAGTTACCAATTTCACAGGTATAATCTTATCCCTGTATGTACCCCATCAAGCATGGTTTCAGTAGTTCATCTAAAGGAATCAATGATCCAGCTACATTTATTCCGGTTTTAACACATGGACAGAGCTAGTGACCATGTGTCCACTCCCAAAACTTTGGAATATTAGTTCAGTAGTTGTAATGTGGCTAATAGATGTTTATCTTTTTAGCAAGCTGAGCTCAGCATATTTATTTTGGTTAAAATAAGGCTGTTGTGATTTATGTTTTTATACAATGTGATGTTCAACATCGGGTCCTGATTAGCTTGTTTAGGATTTACTGGAATTCTATTTAGGTATAAAATTACTATTGGTTATATTTAGATATTTTTAATCAATTTTATAAAAATATTACAGAGACTTATTGGAACAAGTTAGCCTCATTAAGCTAAACATTTTGGCTGGGCCAGGCCTGTTTGACTTGGTTTTTGGATCCACTTTTGTTAGGTTTACACTTACAAAATACATCAGAATCAGAATCAGAATCAGGTTTTATAGGCCAAGTATGCTCACACATACAAGGAATTTGTTTTTGGTTAATCAGATGCTTGCAGTGCACGAAAAATACAGTAAAGAAACATTTGTAACATTTAGCATGTGTAATTTATATTGTAAAAAAAGTGCAGTTTTGTGCAGTAAAAAAACTATAGAAGTTATAAAAATATATAAATAAAATGTTCAATTGTTCATGAGAATAATGGAAGTTGGAAAAAATCTTCTCTGTAGCCTGGTCGTACGGGTCTTCATGTTGCTGAAGCGTCGGCCTGATGGAAGGCAACGAAACAGGTGCCCGCCAGGATGAAACGGGTCGGTGATGATTTTCTCTGCACGCTTCCTGGTTCTGGAGGCATGCAGGTCCAGCAGTGCGGGCAGCTTTACACCGATGGTCCTCTCTGCAGACTTGATAATGTGCTGCAGTCTCTTGGTGTCGTGTTTTGTGAGAGCACTGCCCCACACTGTTATGGATGTGGTTATAATGGACTCTATGATGGCTGTGTAGAACTGCACCATCAGCTCTTGGGCTAGTTTGAACTTCCTCAGGTGGTACAGAAAGTACATCCTCTGTTGAGCCCTCTTGATGATGGAGTTGATGTTGCTGTCCCACTTCAGGTCCTTGGAGATCGTTGTGCCCAGGAACTTATAGGACTCCTCAGCCATCACAGTCCTGTCTAGGATGGTAAGTGCTGGCAGGGTTGGTCATCTCCACTGTTTTTGCTGTGTTCAGCTCCAGATTCTTCTGACTGGTCCAGAGGACAACCTGATCAACCACTCGTCTGTAAGCAGACTCATCACTGTCAATGATGAGACCAATGACTGTTGTGTCATCTGCAAACTTCAGGATTTTAACAGAGGAGTCCATGGAGGTCATTTGTGTGCAGCAAGAAGAGCAGAGGGGAGAGCACACAACCCTGTGGAGCACCCGTGCTGATGGTTCGGGTCACTGAAGTACACTTTCCCAGCCTCACCTGCTGTTTTCTGCAAGTAAGAAAGTCAGTTATCCACTGGCAGGTGGAAGCTGGTATTCTGAGATCAGTCAGTTTGCTGTGTAGTTGTCCTGGAAAAATTGTGTTGAAGGCTGAGCTGAAATCAAGGAACAGAATTCTTGCATAAGTTCCTGGGTGTTCAAGGTGTTGGAGGATGAAGTGGAGACCCATGTTCACTGCATCGTCCACGGAACGGTTGGCCCAATAGGCAAATTGCAGGGGTCTAGCAGGGGGTCCATGATTTCCTTAATGTGGTTGAGAACCAGTCTTTCAAAGGACTTCATGACCACAGAGGTCAGGTCAACAGGTCTGTAGTAATTTAGTCCTGTTGTAGTTGTCTTTTTAGGAATGGGTATTATTGTGGAGCTTGTAAAACAGGAGGGAACAACACACAGCTCCAGTGATCTGTTGCAGATCTAAGTAGAGACAGGTGCAAGCTGGTCTGCACAGGTCCTCAGGCAGGAGCGAGAGATTCCATCAGGACCTGGGGCCTTCTTGACTTTCTGTTTGTTTTTTTTAAGTCTCAGCACATCTTCCTCGCAGATCTTCAGGGCAGGCTGGATGGCTGGCTGATAGTCAGATGGGTGTGAAGTGGTGTTGGATGCGAGGTCGTTGCTGGGCTGTTCAAATATGCAGTAGAATCTGTTAAGGGAGTCGGCCAGTTGAGGATCTCCCATTGTCTGTGTTGGTGGCCTTTGGTAGCTGGTGATGTTCTGGAGACACCTCCAGGCAGTTGATCGCTCGTTACTGAACATCATGCTGCTTAGCTTGTTGAAGTAGTTCTTCTTTGCAGCTTTGATCTCTTTAGTTAGGGTGTTCCTTGCCCGGTTGTACAGCATCCAATCCCCACTTCTGTATGGTAACTCCTTAGACCGGCGCAGCTGTTTCAATTTGGCATTAAACCAGGGCTTGTAATTGTTGTATTTAATGTGAGTCCTGGTGGGAACACAGATGTCTTCACAAACGCTGATATAAGATGTCACAGTGTCTGTGTATTCTTCCAGGCTGCTTGTGGCATCATCAAAAACACACCGGTCTGTTAAAACCATGCAGTCCTGAAGCCTTTCTTGAGCCTCATTAGTCCATTTATTCACCGAGCCGACCACAGGTTTGGCACACTTGAGCTTATGTCTGTAGGTCGGGAGAAAATGAACTAAAAAAGAGGTCAGATAGTCCCAGTGCTGCACGGGGGACAGAGCGATAAGCACCTTTAAATACAGTGTAACAGTGATCTAAAATGTTGCTCTCCCTGGTGGGGGAGGTAACATGCTGTCTGTATTTAGGTAGTTCGTTGTTAAGTTTTGCTCTGTTAAAGTCCCCTAAGATGATAAAAACAGAGTGTGTTTTGGTTCTCCACGCTGAGGATCTGATCAGCGAGTGCGCTCAGTGCCTCACGCGTGCACGCTTGGGGTGGAATGTAAACAGCAACAAGCAAAACGGATGAAAACTCCCGCGGACAATAAAACGGTCTACAGTTCAAGAAAAGCGATTCCAGATTATTGTGCATGATCTCATTAACACTGTCACTTCTGTAGACCAGCCTTGGATTATATAAAAACAAACTCCTCTACCTTTTTTCTTGCCGGAAAGCTCCGTGTCGCGGTCCGGTCGGTGGAGATGAAAGCCGTGCAGGTGGAGTGCGCTGTCCGTGACGGAATCCGTGAGCCAGGTCTCAGTGAAGCACAATACAGCAGAGAGAGAAAAGTCCTTGTTGGTCCGGTTTCGCAGTGAACTTTCGTCCATTTTATTTCCTAAAGAGCAAAGGTTTGTCATATGGATGCTGGGTAGCGGTGTATGAAGTCTGCGTTGTCGCAGTTTAACGAGCGCTCTGGCACGCTTCCCACGTCTGCGCGTCCTCCTTTGTCCGCTAAGCAGCACAGCCGCTCCACCGACCAAAATGTCAGAAAGACTGTCCAAAAATGAAAAACCAGGAAATATACCTGGTGCCATGAGCTGCCTAATGTTCTGCAGATCTTCTGCACTGTATTTGAGTGTGTTTGGATCACACATGCCATGTCAAACAAACAAAAACAAACCAAGCACTACGGAGCTCCTAACCAGTGTCGCCATCTGCGGCGCCATCTTGGATCTTGACCATTACATGTGTGTAATGGTCATTGCTTTAAATTTTTCTAAAGCAAATATAATCTAACAGTTAAAATATGCAACTGCAATTTGGGAAACAATTTGGATTCTAAATTAGATGTGTTTGCTTCAGATTCAAGAAGTAATTATTTGAATTAAAAAATAAACATTCCAAAGCAACAACCGACCGAATGGTCAAATAGAATCGTGGTAGACATCCAAAGAGCGAAGACATTTAGGATTCATTTCATCTTGAGATCATAAGCCATCATATAAACATCATCTATGGCTAAGTAGGTGGGGGGTAACATCTGAACAAGCTGAAAGAGAGCCTAAGAAATCATTCTAGAGAGCCAAGAAAAAAAAAATTACAACAATGAAAGGTGAGAGTAATAGAAAGACATTGCAGCCACCCACTGGGTGGACAGTTGGGAGATGGTTAGCGTAATCAGTTATTGACCTTTTCATTAAATCACTTTTGAGTCACTGCTGAGTGCAAGATAGCCACTTCCTTTGTTTATAAGAAGGGGCAGTGCTCTTTAAGCAGAATAACTTTTCTTAAGAATAGTTATAAGAACTAGCGACCTGTCCAGGGTGTACCCCTGCCTCTCGCCCGTTGTAAACTGGAGTTAGGCGCCAGAAGACCAACCCAACCCCAATAGGGACAAGGGTGTACATAAAATGGATGGATGGATAGTTATTATAAGTGAGAAAGTTAAAGCTGAGTAAACCTGTGATTTTATTATACCAACAAAGGTAGAACAATAATCAAAAAGATTGCACTTTAGTATGCTGGATTAGTAATATAACGGAGACTAAAATGATGCTGTCATTTAAAGTTTTTTCTTATTGTTTGGTGTCTTACATAGTCTGGTTGAGTATTGAAAAATGTTTGTGGTGCTTTTTGCTGCATCATGCTTTATGGTGGGGCAGTGGTGGTAGGTGGATGGTCTGGTAAGCGTATGTGGGTGGGATATTCGCTGGATTCTTTGATTGTGTGGGCTAATCTGCATCTACGGGAGTGGGGTTTACTGGTTTGCTGGCTGTGTCCTGCCGTGCTATGTATGAAGATGTCATGGTTGTATACATTGTTCTGAGCAGGCTACTAGTTTCTCTTTTTTGGGGGGGGAGAGGGTTCATTCCCAGATGTCATGGTGAATTGACTCTGCCAGTTTGTGCACTTCGTGCAACTTCTTCCTTTTTGGGACATGGCTGCTTCTTGGGTTTTACTCAGTCCTGGTGGTCGCTGAACCCTCTGATCTTTACACCAACTCAGCATGGGTGTGTGTGTACCCATGTGTTACATTCCCAACTTTTGTTTTGGTGGTAACTTTGTAAAGCAGTGAACTACTGAATGAATTCCTTACACAATATTGTGCACTGAATATTAAACAATTGTATAATTCTGCCACCTGTTGTGTGGATCTGCATTGATGTGGCATTCAAAAACAGGCTATTATGAGGTTACAGTGTTTTATTTAAATCAGATTTTTAACATATCTAATGTAATCCTACAGCTAAGCCAGACAGACACAGATTTTTGTGAGAACATTCCATGCCACGATCATAATAATCTATAATGCTGCCTCATATATTGCACATTCATCTCATTGATGAGAAATTTACAAGTGCTATGCAAATGTTCCATAAATGAGCAAAATACATCACTCAGTCCAATTTAGTGTTAGACAAAAGCTCTATTTTACTAACCAGAGCAAATAAATAAGTGTATTGGCATGACCATCACATGTCCTCGGAACAGCCCTAATTTATTGCTTAAATAATATAATAATAGTGAACAATAATTTGACCACTTAGTGGACATCAGGTCCTCTGTTTAAAGCTTTTAACTTTCAACCCAAGATGCTCACTCTGGTAAAAGTGTGAAAACGTAATTACCTTAATAACTCAGTCAGTTTTCCAGCCTTCATTCCAAAACATATGTAAAACATATGCCAACATAGAAAAGTGCATGCCACAAGCTGTAGCATGCACTGTGAAAAGAAGTTCTGAGAAGACAGCGGAACAATATCTGTGGGGTTTGGAAAAGTCTGAAGATAATTTTAGGAAGCAAACCAAGCACCTTTGCAGTAGGATACTTAGGTTAGGTGAACGACCTGAACCAGTTCGTTAATCAATTTGACCAGCCACCTACCCCATTTGTAGTCTAGTCTTTCCTGCTGCGTCCCCTCTCATATTTGAAGTCTGCTTGATTTTGGATTCTGTCCCACAGACCTTTTTGTAACTACAAGCCCATATTATTCAAGACAACAGTTAAGGAAACACCTACTAAAGATCAAGATGAATAAGACTGCAGGTCCAAATAAAAACAACCCCACCAGTACAAAACAACTATCACATCAGATTGTGAAGGTTCAATATAGTTCTGCAGTTAGGGAAAGTACCACAAATGTGGAAAACATGCAAATATCTGATCCACTAGGAGAAGCCTTTAAGCACCGTGAGAATCATATTATTTGATTTCTCTAGCACTTTCAAAACAATTCAGCCAAGACTTTTGAGGGACAAGCTGAAGCTCTTAGGAGTGGACCAACACATGTAGACTACATTACTGTCTGCCTGCAGTATTTGAGAACAAGGATCTTTGTATCCTAAAGGCTGGTTAGTTGCATGAGACCTCCACAGGGAACTGTCCTGGCGCTGTTCCTTATGACCCTCTATACTGCTGATTTCTCTATCAACTTTCCATGGCACCATCTTCAGATGTTCACTGATGATAGTTGTAAAGGTTGGCTTTGGAACCAATTCATGATCAAACTAAGGGAAACTAAGGAGTTGTTCATGGATTTCCACACACAAAGATCCACCTCACTGACAATGGTGAACAGCAGCATGAGATTGTGAACTCCTTTAAATACTTGAATGTTTAACCTGAACATCAAAATGGACTCCACCCACAATTCTGATGGAGGAAGGGTCACAAGTGTTTTGTCCTGTTAGGCCGCCTTGACCCAATGCAGGTGGTGGGAGACTCTGCAATAAGTAATCTTAGGGCTCTGGCTAAACTAACATCAATGTAGGACAATGTCTACAATGTCTTCAAAAATTTTAAGAGTATGGCAGTCACTGGTGGGGGGGTAGTGACTGCCACTCTATAGACATTTACAACCCTGCTGTTATTTTCACAGTTTATATTTCCATTTCACATTTTAAATAACAATTATGTTATTTGCACATCCCTTTTTCACTTCTTGCATATGGTCTGTTTATAATGCACAAATACACATTCACATTCATATATACTTGTATTTTTTTATGTTATTTCCTTTAGATCAGAGTATTCAATTTTTAAATAGCTTCAGAATATTTTTTAGTCCTGCCGTGAGTGCCCTATATAGTTTTTATTTATTTTTTACATTTTATCTGCGTTTATAGCTACTTTCCTACGCTTACATTTTCTAACTGTGGAGCAACAGTTTTTCTATCCTGAAACTCATCATGTACCATTTTTCATATAAGTGAATGCAGTTGCTTTACAAAAGCTTTTAGCTTTAGTATGTATGGACCTGACAGTGTCATGGCTTTAATTTTGTTTCTGACCTGCAAACAGGAAGGAACTCAGGTGGGTGTTTCCAGAGAGTTACTTGTTCAGAGGCTAAAGATGGAGTTGCTGGATGGACAGGTAGCAAAGACCAGAAGATGAAGAGGAACAGATGCAGTCTATTAGAGTTGAATCCAGTAGGTTTGTTTGTTTGTTTGTTTGTTTGTTTGTTTGTTTGTTTGTTTGTTTGTTTGTTTGTTTGTTTGTTTGTTTGTTTGTTTGTTTGTTTGTGATCTTGAATGATGGCAATGTAGATGAACTGAAACCATGAATGGTTGACAACCAGGCACTGAACGACAGCAGACCCGCTCCTCTTATAGCGGACACAGCAATCAACAGAATGGGGAGCACCTGCTGCTCCACAAGCACAAGAGGCTCAGCCAAGCCAATCAGGTTTACAAACACCCACTGGAAGGAAAACACAGACAGAGCAGGTACAAACACACCCAGCCAGGGTTTGAATCAAGGCTGGTGTGGTACGTTTTCCCTGAGCACCAGGTATTTGGGCTTCCTCTCACAGCCAAAAATATGTGTTAGCCTATTGCTTTTTTCTAAACTGTCATTAAGAGTAAGAAGGTGCATGCATCGTCTTTCTCTCTGTGAGTTTATGCTGCTCTTTTATGTAATGGCAACTTCAAGGATGCATCCCAACCCATTACACTGTCCAGCAAGTACATGTTTCTGTCCCCACTTTAACCATATTAGGATACAAGTGTTTAAATGGATAGATTGAATGAATTCATAGAAAAAATTAGATGGGAGTTTAGGTTCCTCAATCCATACAATAGGATGTTTTAACTGTGGAAATTCCTCAGGAAATTATCAAAACTATAGGATGCATAAAAATCCACTGAATATATATATTTTGGCATTAAAATATGAAAACTTCTTTTTTTCCCAAGTGCCAACAAAGAAAGCTGCTGACTTACCTCATTTTGAAAATAATACCAACACTGTGCTGACAGCTTGTTGTCACTTTTTTAAATTTACCAAAAAAAGTTGTTTTTCTACATACACAAAACGAAAAAGGTTCTTAAAGACAAGTTCGTTAAGGTCCCAAAAACGATTCAAGTGGGCAAGATTACTGAAAAGTAACACCAGTGTCTGAGAAATCCTACTTATTTAAGAATACAAAGTATAATTTTTTATTATTTTGGCATAATGAAAAGAAGAAAAAATCCTTCCCATATCCTTCCTTTGATGATGGGAATACATAAATGCAACACTACACAATTCAGCTGTATCTCTGCTGACATACTGGAAAATGGAAAGACAATTATAGAGGAAGAACATGACAAGCTTCTCAGCTTGATGGCTCAAAGTGAATTCCATTTGTCCTCCAAGCACCATGAGTCACACCTGATTGAACCTCCGAAGGCGAATGAATAGCCGGCTTGCTCTGTCTACTTTGATCTTTCTTTTAGGAGAGACTTTTGTACAAAATACATACAATTTACAATGAAATAAAAAACATGCAGAACAACATAGAAACACACATATAAACACCGAATGTCAAAGAAAAGACAGTTAGCAGTGTTTTTCGTCCAAGTGAAGTTATTCTATCAAAGGCTATTTAGTTAGAGGAAATACTATAAACATATAGGAACAATATGTACATTTTTTAAAGCCAGGTAGATTTTTTATTCAAATGATTATTTCTTTCCACGGTACAGTAGCTGAAAACTCTGCCAGTAAAATAATCAATGGTTTAATTTAAGAGGCAATTTCCTGGAAGAGACTGTCTTAGTGGCACCTCGTATTTGCAGGTGGCAATTATAGTACCAACTTGAAGGAATAGGTTTAAACAGTTGCAGGATGTGTTCGGGTTCACAGTGGGGTCTTTGTTCTTTTCCTCACCCCTAGACCTGTACAAATGCTGGATGGGATAAAAGGAAAGCTCTGATGATCCTCCCAGCTGTCCTAATTGCTCATTACAATCTTTTTCTGCCCTGTTTTGTTGGTCAGCTAAATCATATATTACTTGGTGCAGTTAATAGTGTTCACTGGCAGACTGAACTACTGTAGTGTAGAAAATGACCAGCAGCTGTTAAGTTGAAGTTTCCACTGAAGGTACAGTCTCTACTGGGCCTTCTTTTAAACAGTGTCTATGTGTGTGAACCATCTGAGATCCAAAACTAGAGTGGTTGTTGCGAACAAGTCTAGATTGCCCCACTGTACCAGCTACACCACCTCCTGTCTATATGTTGATTCATTGCTGTCCTAGATAAGACCAATGACAGTGGTGTAATTAACAAGCTTCAGGACTTTCACAGAAGGGTCCACTGAGGTGCAGTTATTTGTGTGAAAGGAAAGAATAATGGGGAAGGAAAATAATCCTGAGGGACACTTTTGATAATGGTTCTCATGTAGGAGAAGATGCTTCCTAGCCTCTGTTGTTGCTTCTGGTCAGTCAGTAAGCTGCTGATCCACTAACATATGGAGGATTACACTGTGACGTGACTGAGCTTCTGGTGGAGGAAATCTCGTATATGTCGTTGTAGTGAGACTGGGCTTCAGTTAAATATATTTTTTAGCATTGAACACATATTTTAAATCACATTTTGAGGTTTCCAAAACAGTCTATAGGTTGGTTGCAAATAAATGTCTTTTAAATTTTTTTTAAACAGAGGCAGTTAAAGACAAAGGGAAGATAAAATGCAAGATGGCGGCGCGCGGTAGTGCAGCTGCTTCTCACGCTCCTAGTGAACACCCTGATTTAAGTAGTTTTTACGTCGGTTCCGAGCCCAAACTTATGCGCCTCATGCGTATGAGTTATGGACGGACTGAACTTTTTAGGTTTAAGGACAGTTTGGTCAGCAAAAACTTAGAAAATAACATCCAAGCAAAACTGGGCAGACTACAGCTCCTCCGGACTTCGGCGTGGGGGAGCAGAGCGCTGCAAACAAAGGGCCGGCGGAGGCGATGCAAGCGGCGGCAGAAGAGGGGGAAGCGCGGCGGTGTCCTAGCCAGGCTAAAGGCTAATGCTAACCGACCCCCGATTCCGTCACTTTTCCTGTCAAACGTCCGCTCTTTGGACAACAAGCTGGACCTGCTGTGGCTGGGGATCAGTGCTTGTGAGGACATGAGGAACTGCGCGGTGATCTGTCTCACAGAAACCCGGCTGAACGACACCATGCCGGACTCAGCCTTCCAACTCGCCGGCCGGCAGCTCTTCCGGGCGGACCGCAACCAGCTCTCCGGGAAAGCCCGCGGGGGCGGACTATGCGTCTATATCAACCAAGGTTGGTGCACAAACTGCGTGTTGGAACACAGCCTCTGCTCCGAGGCGACAGAACAGCTGACTGTGAAATGCAGACCTCACTATCTGCCTCGGGAGTTTACGGCTGTATTCGTTGTTGCTGTTTACATAGCGCCGGATGCTAATGCTAACATCGCGCTGAAGGAGCTACATAACAACATCAGCTCACTTCAGAACAAGCACCCGGAGGCGTTCTACGTGGTAGCGGGGGACTTTAACCACGTAGAACTGAAGAACTGCCTGCCGAAGTTTAAGCAACATGTGAACATTCCAACACGTGGAAATAACACGCTGGACCGTGTTTACACCAACCTGAAACACGCATACAGAGCCTTCCCCCGCCCCCACCTCGGGCTCTCCGACCACATCTCCGTCATGCTGGTGCCTGCTTACCATCCCCGGCTGCGACGCTCCAGACCCACACAGAGGACCATCACTGTGTTGCCCAGTGACGCCGACGCTGTGCTGCAGGACTGCTTCGGCTGCACAGACTGGCAGGTCTTCAGGGAGGCTGCTGAGTGTGAGGGGGAGCTGGACCTGGAGGACTACACATCTGCTGTTCTGGGGTACATCAGCAAGTGTGTGGAGGATGTCACCACCACCAAGACTGTGACTTGCCACCCGAACCAGAAACCCTGGCTG
>JAVLVB010001034.1:567292-606938 GCA_032876305.1 Orestias chungarensis | reverse complement strand
GTTATTCTGTGTCCATATTGTAGATTTTGTGTAGCTCAAATCCTATTTCTCGCATAGTTATTATATTCTTATATTTTATTACATTATTTAAAATTGCTATCAGGGTGTAAACTGGACCGGGGGATTAGAATTTTCGTCCCACCTCATGTACCACATGTGATGTGATGACAAATAAAGATTCCTTGATTCCTTGATTGTATCATTTACTGGTAACAACTACATATCATGACCGAACCAAACAAAATGTAGCTGTGAACTCATTACACTCAACAATAAAACAAATCTATTTTGAATTTGTATTGTTTTTGTCATTTTCGATCATTTTTTGTTAGTTGGGAAAATTTTGCTTTAAGCCTGTAATTCTACTATGGTTTGTGTTACACAAGAATTCTTAATTCATGGTCAGTAGTTCTTGACCATTGTATATATCAAACCAAGGTAAGAAAAATTATTTTATTATTGTACTATAGGACACAAAAAATGTGTACTTTCAAGCCTTTGTCATGAAATCGGTGAATGAAATTTTTGATAACATAAACACATATAATTTGAAGTTAATTTTGTTTGCTCATGTGAACACCCACTATTTTGTTAATTGCTTGTTTTTTCCTGGACACCCAGTGTTAGTCAATATTTTTACAGTATTTTTGTTGTCTCAGCTTGTCTTGTTGGTCTGTTGTATTGATACACACCTAGGACTCTTTTTTTGAGATTACTTATAAATGAAAATCTAAGGTAAGGAAAAACAGACATGACGAATCAAAAACGAAAATTGCTTAAATTTGAGGTTTTCTTACAGAAACACTGCTTCTAGTTATTTACATTTGCACTTAATGTAGCTGTTAGTATCAGGAAATAAATAATTCCTCAATCATACAGTTTACCTTGATAGGTCAGAAAAAGAAAACATTTATTTACTTTTGGTATTAGTGAGTTAGTTGGTGAGCAGGTGTAGAGCGTTAAATTAATAGGTATAATTATCTTATTGAGGAAGCATTATCTGATTTAGTATTTAGTTAGAACAATTCATTTGGTTTCTGGTTAAATATGTGCTCAAACTACTGTTTTTTTATTTCATAGATTTCTGTTTTGTTAATACCCCTTTAAGAAGAAAACAATGTTTGATGGGAGTAAAAAGTTCATTACCTGTGTACAGATACAAAAAGAAAAGACTTCACATGCTGTATTCTCAAAACCGTGGATTTTGTTTAATAAAGTTGTACAAAAGCAAAAAATTATATGAGCTTTTTAGTTCTTTTTAAGGGTACAACACAAGGGTGGGAGAAGCATTTAGTGTTGAACTGTAGAAAGTGGGGAGAGAAGGGTCAAACAAAATAAGTAATTTTTAGCTTGTGAAGCAACAGGTCAGACTTCAGAAAAGAGAAATTGTCTTATTACAGGACTACATTAAAAAAGATTAAAGTTCCGGAAATATCTACATAGAAATCATACTTCCATCAACTTACTATAAAATCAGTCCTTCATAGTTCCATTGCCCGCCAGATAGTGACTCATCCTTCATCAGAATTTTGGACCACTGGCTTTTCAGAAACCACATTATGATAAAATCCAATCAATGCATGCAGAGAGAGGAAAAAATGGGAACTGTTACAGACTTTTGTTGTTCTTTGTTTTTTATCCCTTCGAGACACATCTTTTCTAAATATAACATATCATGTGTTCAACAAAATCCATTAGTAAAAAGAAGCAGGCTCTGAAAAAATGGGAGAGAAACAGCTGTTCACAAAGTCCTGACAGGACTTGCTGTTTTCCACTTGCTGTTGTAATTCTTTGTCTCTAACTTTCCCTATTTTTCTAGCTTTGTTTCTGCTCCATTGATCGCACCTTTGTTATGTCCTCATACTCAATCATTACATCAATATGAATATCTATATCAATGCAACCCATTAATTTAACAATGGATTAACTAACAACCACCGTTTAATTTTTACTGAGTGAAACAGGCAATCTTTTAATCTAGACAGCATTTGTGTACATCGTTCTTGGCAGTAGAATGTAATTGTATACCTGCCTAATTCAAACCACTGTGACACAATATTGCTGGATTTGACTTTTAATACAAGTTTTGTGAAGGCAGAGTGACCAGTGCATCTTAAGCAAAAAATGATACTGTGGTCATTTTACCATTTATTTTTGACAGTGCGGGAAGTGGCTACATCCAACTGAAATATACAATCAGCATCTCAAATATATCTTGTCACAAGAAGGTCTCATAGTTTTCAGTTATCTGACCCACATAAACAGAGGACTCTCAGGAGTACAATGATAACAAAGTTTATTTATGAATGTGGATGTGTCTTGAGGCAGGAAGCAATAATCACGGCAGGGAGGGCACGGAAGGGGAATCCTTACTGTTGTTGATAGTTGTTGACGCCAGAGAGATGTGAGTGGAGATGCTTTCCAGCTGAGTCCAGGTGGTTGTTGTCCAGAGGGGCGTGAGGCAGATGGTGAATGGCTGGAGCGGGCAGATCGAGCTGAGCACTGAGAGCAGGAACCAGAGTGGTTTGGAATCCAGGAGAACATGAATGGAGCGGGTATGAGCACAAGTGATGTGCACCTGAAGAGGTGAGCACAAAGGGAATTAACAGGTTGCACGGGTGAGGCAAAGTAACAAATAAACAAACATCAAATTACTAGAAAACACAAGAAAGCTAGAGACTGGCGGTGAGAACAGGTAACGTTACCAGGAGTAAAAAACACTCAGGCGACGAGTAGCTGGATCCCTGCTCCTTATAAGCCTAATCAGCTCAAATGCAGATCATCTGGAAAGGACCCCGGGTGAGGAGCTGCTACAGCCGAATGACGCCACAGCATCCCCTCGTGGACAACCTGTGAAGGTTTAAGAAGGTCTCATTATGACAGTACCCCCACCCCCTCAAGGACCGCCACTCGACGGTCCAGACGACACAGAGGAGGCCTCGAAATCTCTAATGAGACTAGGATTGGGGATGAACGAGCGGGGAACCCAGGTACACTCCTCAGGACCGTAACCCTCGCAGTCGGGAAGATACTGGAAACCCTTACCCCGTCGACGGTAAGCCACAATCCTCCGAACATCATAGGAGAGGACCGAGATATCCCTCTCATCGGCAGGGAACAGTGGTGGTCGATAACCCAGGGAGATCTTGAAGGGGGAGAAACCAGTTGCTGCAGAGACATGAGAGTTGTGAACATATTCGATCCAAGGGAGATGTTGGATCGGACTAGGTGGTAAGCGTTGCGGAGATCCCATTTGGTGAACATAGTGGCTTGATGTAGAGACTCGAATGCGGCGGTGATGAGGGGTAGTGAGTATTTATTCTTGATGGTGATATTGTTTAAACCCCTATAATCAATGCAAGGCCGGAGCAAACCATCTTTCTTGGAGACGAAGAAGAAACCCGCACCGAGGGGAAACAAGGAGGACATAATGATGGCAGCAGCGAGAGACTCATTGATGTAGGTCTCCATCTATTCGCGTTCCTTATGGGAGATGTTGAATAGCCTGCTTGATGGAAAAGGGGCTCCGGGCAGAAAATCTATGGCGCAGTTGTATGGTCAATGGGGTGGTAAAGAGCAAGCCTTGCTTTTACTAAAAACCTGCTTGAGGTCGAGGTAATCTTCCAGGATGTTGCCAAGGTCCTGGTAATCGATTGAGACCCCTTCCTGGGGCGGGCTAGGAGGAACGGCAGCCTGGAGACAGGAGGAGAGACACTTACTCGACCATGAGATGATGGAACAGTCTGACCAGTTTATAACAGGGTTGTGGGTCTGGAGCCAGTCAAAACCTAGGGTGATATTGGGTTGGGAAGAGGAAAGCACAAAAAATGATCGTTGCTCAGTGTGTTTCCCGGTTATGATTATGTCCAGAGGATGAGTGATGTGGGTAACCTGAGGCAACGGCCGGGCATCCAGGGCTGAAACACGCAGAGGGTTCTCGAGAGGAACGACGGGAATCTGAAGCTGTTCTACTAGTGATTGTGCTATGAGAGACTGCTCACATCTGGAATCGATGAGAACTGAGAGTTGGTAATTGCGCTGGTTGTGTGTGATAATGGCAGGAAGGAGAAGACGAGGCTGACTGGATGGGTCGGCCTGGCCGGTCTGTGGCCTTGCGTTCACTGATGGACCCTCACGGGGAGCTTCTCCTTTTCCGAGAGAGGGGCACTTAGCGATGAAGTGCCCCGGAGAGCCACAGTATTGGCACTCATTAGACTGCATCCTCCTCTGCCGCTCCTCCAGGGTGAGCCCTGTTCGTCCGACCTGGAAGGGTTCCTGTCCCGGGGGTGACGAGGGTGAAGGCTCTGTGGATGTTCTGGATACAGAGGAGGCAGTTAGGGGGGGCGACAGAATGCGGAAGCTTGTCTAACAGATCCCCTATGCCACACCCTCAACCGGTCTCTTTCCCTAAGACGGCCTTCTATGTGGGCAGCTAGGGATAGTCCCTCTAGAAAGCGTGGCTCATCAAATACGGCTAACTCACATTGTAAAGATTCGTTTATTGCTTAAAAAAACACATTCTTTCAGGAGTCCCAGTTAGGGCGAGCAGCTAAGATTCTGAACTCTATTGCAAACTCGGACACCTTCTTAGAACCTTGCTTTAATTTGCGTAACCTTCGAACCAAAGACACTGGGTCATCATTTTGACAAAAAACTTCTCTAAGTTCATCCTGAAACTTGTGGTAAGACAAACCAAACTCAGAAAATCTGTGAAAACGAGACTCCGCCCACTTCAGCGCTCTACCGGACATCTGACCAATCATAAACGCTATTTTGGCATCATCACTGGGAAAAGACTGCGGAGAATAAGTAAACACCACAGAACACTGCAAGATAAACAGAATACCTCTCCGGAACAGGAAGTGGAACTCCGCGGGAAACCGGAACCGGAAGTTGACGATGCGGAAGTGGCGGAGATGGTGGTTGACATACTGCAGCGTCCTCGTTGGTTGTAGGGACTGAATCGACGGTTCGAGGTGACAGGTTCTGAAGCAAGTGAGTAATCAGATCAAGGGTGTGGTTAGCAGCGGCTTGTTGCTCTGAAAGTGAACGGTGTACGGCGTCCTGGGATTGACCAATGGAGGACTGACTTGCCATCATCCTCCTGAGAGGCTCTTGTGGGTCAACCTGGCCTGAGTGTTCTGTCATAGTTTTCAGGTATCTGACACACCTAAACACAGGACTCTCAGGAGTACAATGATAACAACGTTTATTTATGAATGTGGATGTGTCTTGAGGCAGGAAGCAATGATCACGGCAGGGAACGGAAGGGGAATCCAGGTAACTGAGAACGACAAGTGGAACCGGAGACTTCTGGAGGTGAGATGGAGAAGATGAGTAGTAGAAACCAGTGCGGAGATGATTTGATATGAGGCTTACTGTTGTTGATAGGTGTTGACGCCAGGGAGGGGTGAGTGGAGAGACTTTCAGCTGAGTCCAGGCGGTTGTTTTCCAAAGGGGCATGAGGCAGATGGTGAATGGCTGGAGCGGGCAGATCGAGCTGAGCACTGAGAACCAGAGTGGTTTGGAATCCAGGAGAACATGAACGGAGCGGGTATGAGCACAAGTGAGGTGAAACTGAAGAGGTGAGTACAAAGGTTATTAACAGGTTCCATGGGTGAGGCAAAGTAAAAAATAAACAAACAAACTACTAGAAAATACAAGAAAGCTAGAGACTGGCGGTGAGAACAGGTAACGTTACCAGGAGTAACAAACACTCAGGCGACGAGTAGCTGGATCCCTGCTCCTTATAAACAGCTCAGCCCAATCAACTCAAATGCAGATAATCTGGAGAGAGGAGCCCAGGTGAGGAGCTGCTACAGCCGGATGACGCTCTAGCGTACCCTCGTGGACAACCTGTGAAGGTGCTAGAAGGTCTCATTATGACAGAATGAGCATTAGATGCTTGACAATTTCCTAACAAACAGCTGTTCTGACATTGAAAGTTGAAAAATGACAAGAACGAAACTAGAAGATGAGATGATTCACCATAAAATAAGTAAACTTGTATGGGAAAATAACGCTTGGAATGTTCACCCATAATGAAGCAGCTTCTTTTAAAGATAAGAAATTGGTATACTACAAGATATCGTTATATGGCAGTGGACATCTGATTTAATATCCAATGTTAATGAATGTAGAAATTAACACAATCAATTAGACACTATGGCCCATTGATTGGATATTTGTTACATATCAAGGTAGTTACAAGGGACATCAGATTCAACACTGTGTTCATTATGTTGGAATTTACTAGGATTTTCTTTGTTATAGAAAGTATATAATGTTTAGTAAAATAGAAATGTAATAGATGGTAGTTTTTTTACTATCAGTGTTATTTCCCTTTCCCCTGCTCTTTCCCTGTATGTGTGTTGTCCCACAGCTTTAGTCCCTCATTTTCACTCATATCTGTTTCTAATCATCTGGTTATCTTCTCCACAACTCCACCTCCTGCTCCTCAGTATTTAAGCCTCATTCATTCTCTCATTCACCGCTGGATCGTCTGTGTACCTTACCTCACCTCGTTGTCTCTGATCTCCTGCCAATCCTCACCATCTCCCAGTAAGCCTCCCCCTGTTTGTTGGTTATCTTTGCTAGTTCTCTCTCCTCCATCATTCTCCTCTATTCCCGTGTAGTTATTTCCTTTATGGTTTTGTTTCTTTGTAGTCTATGGTTTCCCTTGCGCCTTCTTTGCTGTTTGTAGTTTTATTCCTCAGTAGTTTGCTCCCTCGTTGCCTCTGGTTCTTTTCGCGTTTCTTGTTATTATTATTAGTTAGTTTGTTTATTTTCCCATCTGCTGGTTTTATTTCTATTGCTTGGTTTTTTCATGTCTCGTAGTTTCCGCGTTCCGCCTTTGTTATCCGTTTATTTACCTTATAGTTTTGGTTCAGCGTCATCCCCGGTCAGTGCCGCATCATTGTATTCTGTGTTTATGTTCCGTTCATTATACACCACTTTTAATAAATCTTTATTCTTCACGAAAATCCACCTCCGGTCGAGTCATTGATCCATTTCTTGACACATTTATGTAACATTACCGAAGATAAATCTATGGTCCCTATGTCTCCCCCTCTATCCTCGTGACCAAATATGGTGATTTGTAGCTCCAAAAAAGAAAAACAACCCTGATATCCAAATTTAGCTCAGGAAATTCACAAGTTGCATGCTCGACATGATTAAATGTACCTGTCCAGTGGGAGCTAAAACTATACATATGTGCAATTAGATTCTATCTTCACCCAGCATGACACCTGAACTGCTTAAATGTACTCCAAAACAAACAACTTGTTTTTCCAATTAATTTTATGTACTAGAAACACAGACGACTATCATAAATCTAAGTCTATACTCAAGTGTCACAGCTGAATACAGCACTTTAGCTTCCTTCTTTCGGTTTGCGCATTGTACTGTATCTTTGCCACTCTAATTTCTTCTGTCTGGAATTACACCCAGCCATCTGTTGCAAATGACTTCCCCTAAACAGTGGTATATTGTAGACCTACCACACAAATAGCATTTTGTTTGCACAGACTTCTGACTTATAGAATATTCTCCAAGTTAATTGTTTTGAGACTTTCAGAATACGCAGTAGGGGGATTTTTTTTTAGGAATTTAGAGTGTAAAACATAGCTATTTTCTTGTTAAGAAGTATGTACTACATGAACAAGACAGATATACCATAATCATCTCTCATATAACCCTCTGTATTTTTAACTACATATTTATTGCATCTTTAAACTTTATAATTTTTATTCCCTGAATGTATGACTGTCTCCCCTCCTTGAAATTCCCTCAAAGTTCCTTTCTGTTGCAGTGGATCTAAATGCCAGTATACTTTTGAAACAGAATGTGGGGAATTATTCCTGCAAGGTCCAGTATGTTGTAAAACAAAACAACTGGCCATCTTCGCATACCTTACTTTACTCAGTATTTCATCCACTCAGGACTTGTCATTGCCATCAGACTTATTCGTCAAGACATGATGTCCATCAGAATCATCAATGTTCATCTATATTCTCTTTGTAATGCATTTTTTTCACAACATTTTGTTTACACATTTTACGTGTTTCTCTTAGAAACTTTTGCCACATTTCAATCAGAGCTGATGATCTTGCTGCAATAATGCTTAAGTATTCCAAGCAGGTAATAGCAATTACGAAGTTTAAAAATCTCCCATTTTAGTATTTGGTGACTTTAATCATTTCCAGTATTGGTACAAATTTGATTAAATAATAACCATGTATTATATTTTAGATTTAGATAGCTAAGCAAGAAATCTGATATTTATTTATTTATATTTCAAATGTTATTTTTAAGGTTTTTTAAAAAAGGAAAAAAAAACATATTCCTGCATGGAATAATCACAGACAACTTTAAGGCTCTGGTCTGGAACTGCTTCGGTAGCAGAGGTTCAACTAGCTCCATGTGGCTGGTAATTGATGCAGTTGTCTCTTCCTTCAGAGCTACGTCAGCAGCAGCCATCATTTCAAAGCTTAAAATCTGAGACACATCTCTAATTAAGAAATAGATAATTCAGTATTATTTCTGCAGATTTATGAATAAAGGTCTGCACAAAGACCTTGGTTCTCAATAGAGATTGGCTCCAATGCATCAGAGATACAGCAGGCCTATGTTTGACAAAAACAACAAAAAATGGGTTGGTTTACGTGCTATTGGTCTCTTTAGAATGGAATTGTTACCATATTTAAAATGAAATTGAACTTGGGTAACTATTTGCTGGTGCACATTTTGAAAAATAGATCTCAAATGTCTTTTTCATATTCATTTTGATTAAGTGAAGGATTGAGCAGTTTTAAAGAAGGAAATAAAAATGAAATTAGGATTATTGATTACTAATTTTATTTATGAGTCAAATAATGCAACCACATTCTTAAAATGAAAAAGCATTTCTGGAAATGCTTTTTGGTAATGATTTGCTTCCATAGTATACTTTGAGCCCATCTAACACCAAGCAATAAAAGAGAAATTTCAGCTTAGATTTTGTGTTTAAATAGACATTGAAACTCCTCCCTTTCCTGCTCAAGTGAGTGAGTTAATGTATTGCTTTGTGGGGTTAACAGTTCTTACACCAGCTTACATGTTTCTTGTAGTTCAGTACATCATGGGTGGTCCTAACAGCTGAAATTGACATTCTGTGTATTGGCACCACATAACTAAAAATAATTGATTTAAGGAAAAAAAAAAGTATTTCAATTGTATCATTAACTTATTTATTGAATTATGGGAATGTTGTTTTCATCATTTTGTATTTTTTCACCATAATCACTTCCAGATAATCACTTAAGCATTACTATCTATTCTGTCATGCGGCATAAAGGAACAGGAGGAGCCAGAAAATCTACTAAAACAGCAAGTTGGGTTTAGAAAGATTTATTGCAGATGAGCTGGATAAACCATAGGCAGGCCTCAGTAAAAAAATGCTTGTAGTAGACGCAAGGTCCAAATAGAAGAAGACAGAGCCAGTCAAAAGGGTCCGTGAAGCATGTTTGAATCTGATGGAATAAGATCAGTTTGAAAAGGGGTTTGAAGAAGTAAAAGTCATTTTTCACACCCCTTCTCCCTCTAATTGCACTTAAACTAACTTAATGTACCTTCCTGTTTAACATCTATGTTTTTGATCCAAATTCACAAAAAATGAATAAATAAAGTAAACCCACAAATATATATATACATATATATAAATATTTACATCTACTTATATACATATAAAGGCATACCTAGACACACACACACGCCTAAATCCACATCAATAGCCTCCTTCAACAGCATTCCGAGTACTGAGACATCCCCTTCCCAAACTCCCAATCATCAGTGTCACAACCCAACACCACAGTTCCTCCACCAGCTGCCCCCACCAATCCAATCCCATTTTGAAAAATAAATCTCAAATGTCTTTTTCATATTCATTTTGATTAAGTGAAGGATTGAGCAGTTTTAAAGAAGGAAATAAAAATTAAAATAGGATTATTGATTACTAATTTTATTTATGAGTCAAATAATGCAACCACATTCTTAAAATTAAAAAGTATTTCTGGAAATGCTTTTTCGTAATGATTTGCTTCCATAGTATACTTTGATCCCATCTAACACCAAGCAATAAAAGAGAAATTTCAGCTTAGATTTTGTGTTTAAATAGACATTGAAACTCCTCCCTTTCCTGCTCAAGTGAGTGAGTTAATGCATTGCTTTGTGGGGTTAACAGTTCTTACACCAGCTTACATGTTTCTTGTAGTTCAGTACATCATGGGTGGTCCTAACAGCTGAAATTGACATTCTGTGTATTGGCACCACATAACTAAAAATAATTGATCCCCTTCCCAAACTCCCAATCATCAGTGTCACAACCCAACACCACAGTTCCTCCACCAGCTGCCCCCACCAATCCAATCCCCACATCCCATAGCGCTAGGAGGCGTACAAGGTCCCCAAGACCCCCCCGAACCAGCCCAGGAGTAGAGCGCAAACACCACACCTACACAGGTGCCTCCTCTAATCCACCGGCCGCAGTCAACACATCCCCGGAGTGGGCTGGGGGCGCCCACTCAGTCCGCTCCGGGGACAAGCCGAGCACAGCCGAGGATTAGAGCCAGCACAGCAATTAAGGAGGGGCCGAATACACCCATGCCGAGTCCCCAGCATCAACACAGAACTCCCAGAAACCCGTCCCACCCCAACTCACCAAGCCATCCACAAGAGTCCCCTGAACATCGACCTGCCCCCTGCCACCATGAGGCACAGAGCAAGGACTGTCCAGCGAAGCCATGCTTCATCATCTGCAGTGTGAGGCTGCAGCTAAAGAGGAACAGGAGCAGAGAAGAGGGCCCAGCACCCCAATGCAGACACACACACACAGTGATCAGATATCATACCATTCACCTCATCTCTTCAACACAATACCTGTTGAAAAAGATCACTTTTAGCCATTTTTATACAGACTCATGATTGGACATAGCGTCAGCTCTTTCCGGAGTTCATTCCAGACCTTCACACCACTGACTGTAATGCACATTCTCTTCATGGTGGTTTGATCCATCAAGGTTCTGAAGTAAAGGTTTTCCCTATGTCATAGCCTTCCACTTTATCAGTGAACAGCTTTTGAATATTTTCTGGTAGTTGTTTATTTCTAGCTTTTTACATAAACTGGGCTGTTTGAAATTCTACCAGATCTGGGAGTTGAGGAGGCAGGACTCTATAAATAGTATGTTAGTATGGTCTTGGAATCCTGCCTTATGGACCATTCTGATGGCCCTATTTTGTAATGTGCATAACGGTCACAGCGAGGTTTTATAGGGGTTGCCCCATATTTCCACACAGTAACTCAAGTAAAGTAAGATAAGTGATCAATACAGAATATGAAGGGGAGCATAATTTTGAAAAAGTTTAGCTTTGCTGAGAACAGCAATACTTCTGGATATTTTTTTTAATGTGTTTTATATGAGGTCTCCAGAAAATCTTATAGTCTATCATTACTCCCAAAAACTTAATTTCTGTAACTCTCTCTACTGTCATATTATTTATTACGATATTATATTATCTGTTAGAATAAATCGCCCAGCTCTAGTCACTGGTTAGAGACCTGCTTAAAAAGGCTGAAATGCAGGTGGGAATAATGACCACTTATGAGTGTGAGCATGGTTGTCACAGGTGGAATAAATGTGCAATCAGAGTGGAGAACTTAGAGGAATGTAAACGAAACCAGTCACTAGGCCATGATAATCAGAGCCAACCAAAATCAGGCTGATGTCTTTAATCTCTAAACATACCTTCATTGAAGACAGAGAGGCAGATAGATAGATAACTTTCATCTAGACTATCACAATAAGAGTCTAAATGAAAGTTCAGTTTTGTCACATTCAACTGCTTTCTCTGCAGAAGGCCCAAAGTGCCACTAAAAAAAGTAAATATTTCCTCCAAATGATGTTGTGTGAATAAAGTCTCTAATGATTATGATCATGATTTTAGAGAGGATTATACAAATGTTAATGAGATTCCAAGTTATACAATATATGTATATTGGGAACAGTTATGCATTTGCAGTCAGAACACAAATTTATACATTTCTAAAACAAAAATGTTTGGCAACATAAATGCTGCTAAGTAGGTGCACTCATGTGAAATTATATTCTGCTTAATTTGGCAAAGAATGTAGAAACAGAAGTAGCATTTGTTAGATCATGTAATCCATCCAGATTTTGGCCACATGAGCATCTGGTGCAGCACACCCCAAGAGAGAGTCTGTGATGGGGCATTAAAATCTGTTTGATCCCAATATTGTAGCGTGGATTTCGAAAGATTCTTTAAGTAAACATTACTATGACTTTAAGTGTTTTCATAAGAAAAACATTATGAGCATAAGGGGAGATTTAACTAAAACTTTGCCACCCAAACTGGTGCTACAAAATAGCACTGACAATTTTCACCCATGTAATGCAAGTCTTTGCCATACCAGCTGTCATGGTCATTACTGCACAATGCGGGTGCCAACCACTAGGTTGGATAGCAGCTGCCTTAGCAATTTGGACTTCTCAGATTAAGGCCGTGTCCAATCTGCACAGATCTGTTGAAGGAAACAGATAATGAAGGGACAAACAGCTAGCAACAGAGATCAAAGAAAGAACTAATCCAGACAGCACTCAAATCAACCATTAAAAGTCACCCCAGATGAAAAACCGCAAATGCCATTAGTGTAGAAAAGAGGCAATGAGCAATATGCTTTTATGGAATTTAATTTGTTATACAGTCACTTGTGCTTAAATGGAAACTGTTGTGCCTCTTGTGAGACAGGATGTTTTAGAAAGTTTGATTTATATCTTTAAGAGATCCTATTGAAAGCTATATGTTGATTTCACCGGAATAGCAAGCTTAATATTATGTCTTGCATAATATTTAGCTTGCTGACAATAGAATTTAGTAAAATATTAATCCTTCGTTGACTTTGAGCAACAGTAGTTCAGGCAGCCAATATAAGTCCTGCTGGTGCTTTACATAAGATCTTTCACATACTGCAGAATATCTCAAGGATACTGTTATGACTTACACTGTCTGTAAGACCTCAGAACATCCTGCTGCTCTCTGGATTTCATACGCTACCGCTGTCTGCTGCCAAATTCTCCTTTGGTTTCCAGGTACTCCAACTTCCTCCCACTGTCCAAGAATATTTGTGTGAGATTAATGGTGAGTTCAAATTGCACCTTCGTGTTATTTTGTGTATCCATGGGCATTGAGTGCAAACCTGTTATGGGGGTATCCCTATAGTCTTACCATTACCTTGAGAGCATTTAACTTTTAAGCCCAAATGGTTGAACAATAATAAACAAACAAAATAATACATTGTAATCGTGGTAAAGGTAGTATGCCCTGTCTTTAAACAGAAGTCACAGATTTCTGCAGCTTTTTTCTTAATACAGAGCACGCAATCCCATTCTAAAGAGAGCAGACACACTTTATTAAATAGAAATTGAAGTTGATGTTCCAGTAATTAGATCTTCTACCTCAGTATTTGAACCATATATTTCATGTTCTTTAAAATGCAAACATAAAAGACAATTTATTAAATCATAGTTTTAAATGCAATTTCAGTATTTGAAATATTATAATTCCAAAAGGCCACTGGGGTATACTTTAAAGTTTCCCTGTGAGGTTGAGTTAAAAATGTGGTAGAAAAAACTCTGAGATGAGTTTGAAGCCAACATTTCTGACTTAGCCAGAATGGTGTTTTTATTGAGAGTTTTATTTTAAATAAAATCAGAGCAACATTACTTGGGGTTTTATTGTCAAACCAGTTGTTCAAAACGACTAACATCTCTGTATTCTAAATCTTACTGAGGCTTGGCGGGCTTTTGTGTTTATACCTTGAACAGGTTATGTCAGTGCTTAGAGTTACCAGCTTAATGGAGTTACTGTGCCTATCGTGAGATTCTAATACAAGATTTACTTGAATTAATCAGGGTGAGCATAATCCTTGGACTTTACCTAATACTTTGAATAGAGATTCCGTGAAGGTACTTAAAAGAAAAACTTGTTCTTTTTCCATTGGATTTGATTTTTTCTGGACTTAACATAGGCAAAGAGAACAGCAGGAGGTATTTTATCTATCCATCCATTTTCTGTACACCCTTGTCCCTATTGGGGTCGGGTGGGTCTGCTGGCGCCTATCTCCAGTTTACAACTGGCGAGAGGCAGGTGTACACCCTGGACAGGTCGCCAGTCCATCGCAGGGTGAGGTAATATATATATATATATATATATATGAAGAATATATATATATATATATATATATATATTCTTCAGCCCCTATAGCCCCCTATATACTTCAGCCCCTATTTCAAAAGGTTAAATGAGACTTCCTGGCTTACCCAGTTCATATCCCTGTTTTGTCAGAGTTCCACTATATCACCCCCTTTAGGCATCTTATCACAAATCATTCTCTGAAAATTGGCTTTAGCTGCAGGAACAGCAGAATTAAAGCGTCAACAGCAGGGTGTGTATTTTGTGTGCCGGCAATCTTATATAGCTTTATCTTTTTTTTTCTCCATCATTTGTTGCAGTTAAGGCTCAATCCTTTTTTGCTTTGCTGTCATCAAGTGTTGTTCTTAGAAGCTTTGATTCTGGTTTGCTCGATCAACAAGTGGTAGTTGCTCCAAATAACAATCCAGCGTTACAAGCATGTACAAGAGTGACTGCAACTGAGCAGTCATACACTCCAACAACAAAGTTGATGAAGTGGATGAAGTTTAATAAATTCTGCTGTAACTATATGGGGATATTTAAAAGGGCTTCTTTTGAAAAAAATACACGATAGTGTGATTAGAGCATATGATAATCATGAGATGATAATCCCTCACCTTTCATGAGATTTTATTTTCTTGTGGAGAATGCAGTTAAACAGATGTTTGTGAAGAATAAAGATAAATGTTCTATCTTGGATGTATAATTTAGACAGTGGCTTATTGTGACTTTAAATTTTTTTTACTATTGTTGTCATTTTCCCACTTATTCCATTTCATAACATTTGCTCACTTGCATGAAGTAGTAGTTACAACAGGTATCTGTCAGACAAAGAGTACAACATTTCCGGGTCAAATAGGGATTAGAGAAATAACATAAGACTGAACAGTTTTCTTAAACTTCTGGAAAGACAAGAAGGAAACTGTTCCTTATTAAATCAAAATGAACTGCAACATTATCCGGTAATATATTGGCAGGAATATTATCTACAATTATTTTTCTCCACATGGAATTGAATTTTTTTATTAAAACTTATAAAATTTAGTTAGTGTTCTGAAATGAATCTGACAGGGAGATATCTGAGCAATCTCTTGAGGAACTGTTTGGGGAACATTTTGGTCACTAGATTAAGAAAGGTTTTGCTTTACAACGTGGTGGAAATATTGTCAAGATGAGCTGAGCTCACTCCTATGATAGAAGACAGAGCTCTCCAATTTTATCAAAGAGTGCTTCCTCAAAGTATTAGTTTATTGATGATTAAGGGAGCTGCATCGACTCAAACAACCGAAATCCAGCTCCCATCTCCAAACAATCCCCAACCCTCCACCAGACTGGTCCAAAAAACCCCTACATCTTCCAATCAAGCCAGCCAATGAGAGCTTTCCCCGAGCATAACAGTTCCAAGCCCCCAATACAGTAAAATTGCAAATAAACCTTCCGCCCCTCAAGAAGTTCATCATGAATTCTTATACTCTCAACCAGCACACATTAAATACATACCCTCAAACACAAATGCAGAGATTTCACTCCCTACTGGGGCTCACCCATACAAGATAGCTCCACCACCGAAAACACATTCACTCAAAACCAGCTATGCACAAAGCCCCCACTCCAAGCATCCCAGCCACATCGGGTGGTACAGAGCTAAAACTTGAAGTTAAAAGGGTTGTGTGTGTTTTACTGTCACTGTAACTGCTTTGGATATTACTGTCAGTGTTTGCATTGCAGTCAGATGGAGCATTAAGATTTATCATGCTGCACAATTGTCAGGTGTGACGAACACAAAGGCACATGTTAAGCAATAGGATTCTGTTGAAATTCCATATACTTTTTATTTATTTGAAATTGGTTTACTCTGACTTCACAAACCTGAATATACAGATGTGTATCGTTAAAGTGCAAAAAAACAAAAACAAAAAAAACACCACAAATCAGCTTTATTCCTTAATAAAATATGTTTAACAGACGAAGTGGGTGAAACTTGTTGTTTAAGGAAGCCAGTGTCATAAAAGTCTTTCAAAGAAGATAGCAGGAGTTGAGCAAATTATTTTCTTCAACCTTATGCTGAAACCAAGACCCAAAAAATCTTGCTAAAGCTTTGGAGGAATGCTGCATAACTTGCAGGTGATGAAATCTAATTATTATGATGCTCAAGCGTTGTTTTTCAGAAAATAACCTTAGCTTTTCACCAAAAAGCCTATGCTAAATCACGACAATTTGCATTGGGAATATTTATTCAAAATATATAAAAAGTTAAAGGGAAAGAGCCCTGTGACCCTAAACAGAACTGACATAAAGAGATGGATGCAATAATCTACAAAGCCTGTTGAAGGTGACTGGAAACATAGAATTCGGAGGGCTTTAAAGTGCAGTCTAGGCTGTAAATGAGAGAAAAATAGCTTTGGCAATCACCATTGCCGGTGTCATGATGAACTGCTGGCAACATATTTCTAAAGTGTAGCTGGCTGCATCGATACCTTTTAAAAAATCCAGCCATCAAAATGGTTTGAAAAACATTGTTATAAATTGCATCTACAGAAACTTATTTCTATAGTCACACAAATTCGTTGTGCACGCCAATAAGCTGTTGAGCATATCCAGATATGGTTGTGACACTGTATATCCCCTTCACATCCAACAAAACCAGCATAACATATCTTAAAATATGTCAATTTTGTTCTCTTCTGCCTATAGGGATGATGACCCTGCTTCTGTTATTTCTTGGGATTAATGCTATACCAAAATATTTCAAATTAGAATGCAAGACACATTAATTAAGTTTAACCAATTTATATAATTGTTATCTTCATTAATGTTAAACAGCGTTGTTCTTAAGTCTGTCCAAACACAAGTCAGTGGTTTCTCTGTTGGGTTTGTAGTCTCTGTTAATTTGAATATATTTTTACATTAGTTAAAAATATGAGATGTTGGTAGCATATTAACATAAATATTTATATCATAATAAAACATATAGTGTATCATTAATAGGTATATTAATAGGTTCAATTGTACATGGGCAAGCCATTTGATTTCCATCGGTTGCATCCTTAGCTCTTTTATTGACACTCACCAGGACAAAACACTGTAATGATAATACTGGGGACCCAAAAATTAGCTGGAGACAACAGTGCAGCATTCAAAACTTAATTTATAATGAAGCTGCAGCAGTTCAGCAGTGAACCACCAGTATCAGGGTTAAGGACAACATTTTAGAATCCGGTTGCAAACTGAATTTGGGCTCCTCAATAAGATGGACAGGGGTGACGTCACCGCTGAGTGGAAAACATCTTCCACTAAGAACTGATCTACAAATCTTTTACAGATATTCTGGTCAGTTAAACGTAGGTACAAACAGAAATGGATGGTCATGGGGCAGAAACAGGGTCAGAGACTTTAGCGCACAAACAGGCATAGAAACCAGAGGGAAGCGTTTCAAACCACATCCAGGAATTCGAGCTGGGGTCGGAGCCGTAAGAGCAGAGGTGAACGGACAGATGCAGGAATCTGAAAAGAGGCATAAACCAGAGCACAGTCACAAGGTAGCTGTTCAGAAACCAGAAGCCATAAGAGGTCTGACTGGGGCAAGGTATGGTAGGTTGTGAGGCAGAAACATCTTCAGGATAGACTACCAGTAGATCCTTTTAGTATTATTACATACTAATCACCAAGTACCTGTAGTGTAAAGCTTTTAAAAAACACGTCTTACCTAGTGTGTGCATTTTTTGACTACATTGGACTGTTTGTAGTGGCACTGCAGAGTTTGCAGTCACCATGTATAATAAAATCTAATTTATATACCCACTGATGTTTTGTTTTTGTTTACATCTCTGTGGTAGAATACCACTTAAATGAGATTAAAGTTAGCACCAGGTACTGTAGATAGCAGTGCAAGTGGTGTAGTTAGTGCAGTTTTGTGGCTTCTCCTTTTGAATATCCAAATGTATTATTTGTGTTCCGTCTTGTTCCTCCTGTGGCATTCACTCCTTCTCTTCTCCTCTTGTATCAATCTCCCTCTCTCCTTCAGCCTGCCTGCCTGTTCTCAACTCTCAGCTGCATCCTGTTTATGATCAGTTCTTTCCCATTGTTCTACAATTCACCCACTGAGTATTTAAGCTTCTGCTACTATTATTTCCACCTGGTCTCTCCATTGTAATTCCTTTGCCTCCAGAGCACTCCATGCTCATGTTGTCTTTCCGTCTCCACCACTCACGGATGGTTTTGAAAAGAGCTTGAAAGAATGACTCAAATGGGTGTCATGTGGCAAAAAGACCACAAATGCTTTAAAGCAACACTAAGTAAGTTTTCAACCTTTGTAAGATATTAAATATTATGACAATAGGATGACTTACAGCACATTGAATGACACCTCTGTCATGGCCTCAGGGAGTCAGTTTTGCTGTAACCGCCACTAAGAAACTTTGGGGAGCGTGGCCGATATCCTGCTACACAAAACAACAAAAAAAGTGCTGACTGCTTTATGCCATATGTCACTTTCCCCGTTTCTTATTTTCAACATCATCACATAGCATTGTTTGCCACAATTGGATTTATTACCTAATCGCTATACAGCCACTGGAAAGAGAAATGTATTTCAATCGAACTACAGGCGACTGGGAGATAAGGATTTTATGACGCTATGTGCTGGTCCTCAAGGGAATGCAGTCTTCATTCAGGCAGAACACCATAACTTTTGTCAACACTGGCCGCCAAAATTTACCAAAACTAAAACTTCTTTAGTGTTGCTTTAAGAGTTTCCCTGAAATTTTTAAAAGAGAGCATTAACAAATTTCAAAGCCCAAATACATAATAAGTGTAAGCGGCTACAGCAAACTGGATATTTAAAAAGGATAGGATAAGGCAGCTGGGATTGGACCCAGACAGCAACAGGTAAACTACCTTCAACACATCATTTTGGCATTACTGCTTCTTGAGGCTTTCATTTGGTATTAAGTTCGTAGTGAAAGTAACCTGAAAGGCCGGAAAATATTACTACTTAAAACAGAATGCCCCTTGAACGTTTTCACATTACAACCAAAAACAAATATGTTTTATTGCAATTGTATTCAAAAGACCAACACAAAGTGTTACACAATTGTAAAGTGGAAAAGGCTATGCAGCTTAAAATAGGAACAAATGGTAATCTGTAGCTTATGCATCCAGATCAATGATAGACACTGAGCAATCCTATAATCAAATTGAAAAAGCAACTTTGAGCTTGGTGTTTATTTGTGGAAAAAATATTGTCACCATTATGTTTGTGGATTACCAACACAAACCCTTCATTTTAATCAAAATAACCTTGATAACATGTCTCCTAGGATTAAATGTATTATGTTTGGGTTTAGATGGTAGGAAAATACATCGTGCTGGCAGATCTATTATCGCAAACACAGGCACCAGGCTGTGACGTGTAGGTCAGCCCCAAAACTGAAGATGCTGAATCACACATAAACTGTTGGTACATGTTTCACTTTCAGCATCGAAGTAATGTTGCAGGAAACAACAAAACATCCCCTACTGCAGAATGTATCACACCATAACCATCATGGTTGCCCACAGGGAGGCTGTCCAGGGTTCTAGTCTGTCTAGGTAGATTTGTGTATGATAAATGGGCTGGTGCTGAGACAACCCAGGATTGTAATTCCTCGCTCCATGTGGAAGGACATGCTTCAGAGTTTCCATAAGCAACATGTTGGCGTGCTCAAAGGTAAAAAGAGAGCAAAAGAAGCAGTTTACCAGCCATAGGTGTTGAAAAGATCATACACATCACCTGCTGAACTACTCATGCATTGCAAGCTACATACCAAACATTTTGAATGTCAGTTTTAGGAAGAAAAAAAAAGGGGGTTGAATTTTGAATTCAGAATTTTGGAGTAAGGAAAGCCACAGTTCTCAGTGAAGAATGTCCAACATCCTTTGCCGTTAAGATGGATTATGCACAAGTGTTAAGGAGAAACCGGAGTCTGTTAAAGATTCAGGATATAAACTATCAGTCTGAGAAGATAGAACCTGAAAAACAGAGTAAAGTGGAAAAGGCTGTGCAGCAGTATGTTACAATAGAGGTGATCTACAGTGAGACTCCTTGAGGTTCACCGGTGACTAAAACCCCCAGTGATCTACTGTGAGACTCCTGGAGGTTCACCGGTGACTAAAACCCCCGGAGAGGCTCATAGAACAACAGTGATCTGTTGTGGTGAAGAGTTGTAAAATGCAAGAAAACAAATGATAAATAGGAAATTAGAACATTATGTTTTCAAACTTGATCTAAATGTGCTAATTTATTATGTGTTTTTGGCTGTAAGTTGTGTAAAAGGTGAAAAGCTACAATATGATTGTAGATTGTTGGTTTCACTCCAGCTGCCTCCTGTCACATGTTTGATATACTCCTGAGCAAGACACGTAACCCTACAGGGCCTACCAATCAGCATATTGGTATATGGATGTGTGCCTGCTTGTGAGTGTGAATGGGTGCATGTGGCTGTTGTATAAAGCTCTGTAATGTTGTTTCTGAATTGTAAGTACCTGTGGATAAAAGCGTCTGCTAAATGCATAAACATGTTGAATGAATGAGACTGATCTGGTTCTGTCACAGAAATGTAAGTAATACATTACTTTATTTGGATTGCGATATGAGAATCGCTTAAGTGCTAAAAATTGTGTTTGTTGCAATGATAGTGGCATGATAAGTTTTAAACAGATTTAAACAAGCTTTTACAGTGAAATTAGTTTAAAAGGTGTGGTTATTTTAACACTGACCTGCTGGGAATTGATGTAATGATACTTGCTTTTAAAGAAGTGACAATGAGTTCGTCTAAAATAAACAGATAGCTTAAACTAGCATAAAAAGAAGTTATTGATTATTTTAATTACAAGAACAATACAAATGCGATTCACCGCTTGCTATAAGGTGAAGGGATCCATTAAGCATGACTCGCATATATTTTTTGTACTGTTAAGTTAGTTGCAGAGTGTTATAACATTTTTTCCTCCCTAGCTTTTACGAAAATTATCATTAAACAGAGCTACCGTTGTTTTGGCTGCATGTAGGGATATTATGTACAAGAGCTACTAGCATGTCCAGCATAAATAACAATTTAGAAAGGTTGGTAGTAAGGAAGTAAAGTATAAAAACAAAGACCACTGTGTTTTTCTTTTCATATATGACACATCTGCATGAGTTAACTGATGGACAATGAAGCTTGGGGCTTATCAAGCTTTTTCAAATCATTTTACTACAGTTTCAGAAGGATACAAATTTTAAACACATTATATTACCACTACATTGGGCAAATGGAGTAATTGGATTATGTGCCGGAACATTATACATTGTTTATACGAATCGCTGTAGTGAGTAATAAGTTACAATATTTATGTATATATATTCATCCTTTTTATCATTTTTTCCCAGTGTGTCTGTGTGTGAGTATAAATGCCTAACTCATTTTGTCAGACAGAAATTGCTATTTATATCCATGAGATTAAATTTGCCTACTCTGTAAAACAGTGTGATGAGAGAAAATTGAATTTGAGACTGCTACCGAATGCCAAGTGGGTTAATTCATGGATTTAACCCATTTAGATCTACACATATGCTTTTCATTGTCCTTCAATTATGCCAGCAGGTATTTTTTTCACCGTGGCTGTCCAACTGTGACAACAAGAGATTTTCATTGAGGTAAAATGTTACGAAAACAATCTTCTTCAAAAATGACTTCTCTGACTTAAGAAAAGATTATCTCTTTTACATATTTTTTTCTATTTGTATTATTTGTGAACACTAGCCTGTATTTTCTCTCCACATAAGATGCACTTGGTCAGGCGTTCCGTTTACTTTGACACTTTCCTGCAGTAAGGCATAGGCTGACTTGGTGCCACCAGAAAGTAAAGGTTTTCTATCCCCTGCTATAAAACAATTGTTGTAGTTTAGTTGACAAACTACAACCACATCAGCCTAAAGTGCATTATAAACACTGATTTCTGATTCAACTGAATCATAACACAATCACGTAAATACAGTGTTTGTTATTCATCCAGGGGTTTTACCTATTTTCTATTTAGAAATTCCAAACTTTTCAACACTTATGTCCAGAGTTTACAGCTATGTCCATCAAATAATATAAATTACTTACTGAACCATAAAAGAATAACATTGTCAACCTGTTCCTGGCTTTTTCGGTGCCATTTCTTGCTATCTCCTTCAGCCTGCTTGCCTGGTCTCTTCCCTCAACTGCACCCTATTTCCAATCAACCATCTTTTGCTTGGCACTAATTATGCTCCTCAGTATGAATGACTGGCACAATAAATCAACAAATGTCACAAAAAAAGTACAGAAAAAGAAAAAACAAAGGATAGACTTAAGAAGTTACAAGGAAAGAAAAGCATGTCGAAAAAACTTATACATGGAAAACAGCAAGGCCACAACCACACATTAAGAATAGGAAAAAATATATATTCGATAAAAATACCTATTTTACCATTTTTTTTTATTTATTTTCCATTCATTTCCACAATTGGAAAATATTGAAATTAAATTCAAAATGTTTCAGATTATTTAAGAATCAAAAACAATCAATGACTATAGATCATTTTGAGTTAGAAATATGACAATAATTACTCTGGCAAGTTTAAATAGGGCTCCAATATATAAAACTTTGTTGGGGTATAAATTGTAGAGAATAAGTTTTAAAGGAAACTGTTCTGAAAAAAATAACACGTTCTATCCAAAATCTTACAGGATATAAGAGTGAGAATGAAACTCTGAATCTTAAAAATACATAAATCCACTGATGGGAACAATAGGTGGTTGTGTAAAATCCCACCAGCTCATATCTGATCGCTTCTGTCTGAGGATTGATTAGACAAGCTCTTGTTCTAAAATGCTTGATCTACAATGAACCATTTTCTTAAATCACCAATGCAAAACAAATCAAGCAAAACAACAAAAAAATATATTCTTTACCATCTTTAAAGTTTTTCCATAGCTCTCCAAGGGATGCTAATTGTCAAGGGACCCTGAGCCCACTGTGATGCCTCCAGCTGCTCCCTACCTATGGATTTCACATCTAATCCGCCAGGTGCATGCCCAAGCATTTCTTTTATCAACATTATCAATAGGACCGCAGCATGACCAGCATAACAAAAGAGGAGAGGGTGGGCTTTTTGGTTCACCTCCCCCACAAAGAAAAATGTTTTAGTCATAGTTAGGGGAAAATGTATTTGATAGTTCACTTCCATTAAAACAATTAAATGTGGCATTCTAGATTTCCATTAAGACAACTGGAGAAATCATTTTGTTCAAGGTTATAAATAGGTTTATGGATAGCAGATTTAAAAGCCTTACTGCAAAGGAAATCACTTTTTGTCTGCAAGGAGAGAAATCCACAAGAGCATACTACATTGTTTTAAAATGCTCTTCTACAGCCAACAATCCAGCAAAATCAAAGCCTTTTTCTTTGTCGATACTGTCTACTAAAGGCAAGCTGTAAGCCCACACTATTTATCTATAAATATAATTTTTTTTTTTACTTTGAGCAAGGGAACATCAAACTGATTTTGAACGGTCATGATTTTTTTTCTGAATGTAGTATACCTACAGATGTGAAATGCTTGAACAAAAAAGACAAATCAGGAGAATGGGTGCTACTTAAGAAATAAACCTAATTTTGAAGTGACATAAAACCTAAAAAATAAATATGTCAGAGTCCTGTTTTGTATCCTTGTAAGTAATAATAATAATAACAATAATCTAATATGCAATTTAATTTAATTTGGACTGTTTTCCACGTTCATCTGGACTGGTGTTACCACAAGCTGCATCCCCACAGCTGCAATTGGAAACAGGATCTGTCTCTAGTTGAGCCGCAATGAATAAAAACAATGCTGTAGAACTGCAACCGTTAAGTTCAGACCCCTACCTTTGACTGTCAAATCGAAACATTTCACAAAGCAAAAATCATACAATAAAAACATTTTGGATTGTGGAATTTATAAAAGGACACAATTAAAACATTGCATAAGTCCAAAGTTGAAATTGATACATGTAATGAACATATTACAGGAGAGAAGATACATGCATCATTTAAGTCATCTTTGTCTTAAATACTTTAATATTTCATATAAATTATTGCATTATTTAAATCAATAAAGGGGAGTCTCTTCTGCTAAGAGTTGGGTGATCGTGCGGCCTTTTGACAATGGTTGGGAGATGACGCCTTCCTTTTCCAACATAAATAGTGCATTCAGCAAGGTCTATTAAAAACTTATATTGGCACTTTAGCCATGAAAGAACTAAGTCATAACCACAGCCCAATCTCAAGATCAGTAAGAAAGGACACTGTTTTCCTGTGAAGTGTCAGTGTTTGACTCCACAGCTGTGCTTCACAAAAACACTTTCCAAAACATTATCCTTATAAAATAAAGCTGTCACAATTTCAAATAGTGGGTCAACATAATTTGAATTTAAAATGAGTCGTCATTCAAATTCATGTCAGTGAAAGCGGACAAGTTAATTCCTTTAGCAATACTGTGTATTTTAAAGGCATTTGTCGGTAAGATGTAGATGTAGCATCTCAGCTTAAGTCACTGTATTGATTTTGTCACTATCAAACTACTTTGGCTACACGTATTAGATTTTTTTTTGATTCGTCTAGGTCAACAGTTTGATTATCTTTGTGCCTGAATTACCTTGCATCCATTTTATTTTATCTATATTTATTTAATTATACCATACAATTACATTAATACGACATATTTTCATCAATGTGGAATTAATTAGGAACCATTATTGGGAAAAAATATGAACTCTTTATATTAGGTAGCAATGTGTTAGAAATGTGATGTCAAAGAAAAACGTATATTCTGCAAACTAGCGAGAGAGTGGGATATTCATACAGAGTAATAAATTCTGTCATACAATCTACAATTTATTTTTCTTTATTGTCGTCTCTTTAAAATGTATATTGTCTGATTCCTTTAGAGTATGCTGCCTTTAAGGGCTATTTGGGTAAACCTGTTGTATTCATCTTAGAGCTCTGGTGTGGAACTCTCACATCACAGCTTTGAGAAATGTCTGAACCATAGAGTTTGCAATGAACAACTTAGACTCCTTATTTTCTGATTTGAAATGGTTCCAAAATAGGTTAGCAACACAGGAGGAGTCTTTCAAACTGCATCTCACAACAGCTGGTTTATTTTACTGTTTGGTTGACATAATATCACTTAAATGGGATTATTTATACATGTGATGAACAGTATGCTGAGTTCTGAAAATAACTTAAAGTAAAAAAAAAATCAAATTTAATGCCTTGAAAAACCCATCATCCCTAGATGCTGATTAAATACACACAGCAACTCCTTATAGCACAAAATGTTTTGGTATACAGTTTTTTTTAAATTCTTTTCTGGTAAAGCAGATATTTGAAAATACCCTGTATTACTTTAATTTATATACTAAACTTTAATTTTAGGGGTTTCTGTGTTGAATCTAGCCATTATATTTTGTGACTATTTTACATCACAAATTAGATCTAAATAAATCTGTTACTAAACAATATCTTTATTAACTGAATGGGATGTCAGGATATAATGGAGGTATATATTACATGAAAGTGGATGTTAGTTGATCCTTCAATATTTACTTGCTTCCTGTTAACATACACTAATTAATGTATGGTAATAGAAATCGATACAAATGTAACATGGATAAACCTGTGAACCAACAACACTTTAGCTCATACGATGGTTTATATATAAGTAATGTGGGCTTTGTCTATCAAACTTGAGAGCATTACATAAATAGCTTACCGCACCAACTGCATCTTGTTGCTATATTTCTGGAAAAAATTATTTTTTTCTCCACACAATAACTTTTTCAGAATTAATTATTTTTCATCCATAAAGAATAATACTTTGTATATTGATATGGAGAGAGTGATAAAGGAAAAACAAATGAATAGATAACTGGACAGATGGACACAAAATGTGTCAATATACAAATTAATACAAGACGTATACATGTCTAAGGTTAAGAAAATTGTCTAGTATATAGGGACTAACAAATCCTGGACACAGTTTAGACTTTAACCTTTGGTTTGGCCCCCCAAAGCATAATTTGCATAAACCAGCCACCACAGAGACAGCTTCTTCCCCCAGGCTGTCCGAGTGCCCAGTTAATCTACTTGGAATCAATACTAGAAATATTTGCACTTTACCTCGATCTTCTGTAATGATTCTGTATATTGTGGGTAAAGTGGAACCAAAGTCAAATTTCTTGTTTGAATAAAGTTGGCCAACAAAGCTGATTTTGATTCTCATGTATGGTTAAAACTGATAGAAAGATGGATAGACTGATGAATGTGTAGATAAATGGATAGTATAGTGTAGTTTGACAGAAATAACTGTTAGAGAGTGACAGAAAAAAATAACATCTGAAAATAAAAGCTTTGTTCAAGATCTACAGTGTAGAGAGTAAGGATTTAAATTAAAATTTGTAAAAATAAAAGTGATACATCTCTTGATAAAACACATGTTTCAATAGATTTATAATTGCTCATTGGGGGATAATATATTATTATTTTCTGGGTGGCCAAACTGTTTCTAAGCATGTACAAGGATTAACTTGTTAATCAATGAACTGGGAGATGTCATTATTTGATTAGTCAGCCTCATTTGAAATGCATCACAACCATTTATTGTTTGGACTGTTGATAAGATCTGAGGAAATGTTCCAAAAAGTAATTATTCAGTCAGAAGGGACTTTTTATATTAACTCCCCTGATCTATTGCTCAAAGTTATTGTATGGGGGACAAATGGAGTATAATAAGCTGAGAAGCACTGATAATAACCACTTAACACATTTGTATTCCTTTCTTGGAAAGCACAATTAGACCTAAGTCTGACAAGTAATTGATTAATAGAGGGAACAAAGTTTCCAAGGTGATAAGTAGGGATGCAGCGATACCACTTTTTTCTAAAATGTACTTGCATTTGAGTAATCACCGATACCGAGTACTTACGACATTACACATTTAGTTACTTTGGATTATTTATTTTTTTCCACAGATATTGTTATTTGAACAACATTCCCTTTTATGTGCAAACAAACAGTACAAACACAAATTTAACAAAATTGTCAAATACTGAAGTGCTTTTTTGCAGTACTGAGGACAGCGACTCAGTGTGGCGTGGATTTTGTTCCGCCAGGTTTGCGGGCACGGAGCTGTCTGGGGGAGCAATGGTTGTGGGCTTGTGAAGCTCAGGCCCGCTCGCTCATGGGTTACTCGGGCTCGCGCCCAACTCTGACAAACTGATCGCTCGGCTTGCTCTGCCCGCGATCGGCTCCTTGTCTGCGCTCGCGGCTCTGCTGAAATGTTAATGATTCTGAGAGTATGAATCAACTTTGTGTATTTGGAAGGAATTATTTAATTGGATGAAAAAGGCCAGTCTTTGATTAGCTGGGAGCGCGGCTCACTTGCGTATAATGTAGAGTTGCGGTTGCGGGCGTTGACGCGGAGCTGGGCGCGAGCGGGCGGTTCGTTGTAGTTGAGTGCGTGTCCGGGCACCTTTGAGCGGGCGCGCTTACCTGCTATTCGTGCGTACACGCTTGCGGTTGTTACTCCTTCAGGTGGCTCTGTGCCCACAAATGTAAAACAAAGAAAGATTCCTGGCAAATGGCGGTTGTTGTATAGTCGAATGAAGTGGATGCAAATGTTCGTCTTAATTTTTCTCACCTTGATGAAAAATCGGTCTTTGCACACTATTCTCCAGAGGTTCCCCAGCATCCAACTTGTTAGCCAGTGATCTCATGTTGCCCTTTATGATCGATGTAAGAGATAGATTGAACTTCCTCCTTTTTTTTGTCCTCTCTGCTCCTGTTATGGATCCATGGCACCTCCTCTTCAACCCCTCTTGGACAGCTTTTGTTTGAGCTTTTGTGATGCTAATCAAATACTTCCATTTGTAAACCACCTTGTTGCTATGGTTATGCATCATGACAGAGGTCAAAATAAGAATAAATGGTATCAAAACAACTCCTTCCAGCAGCAATGCATCCAAACAGCAAATCTCTCTCTCTCTCTCTCTATATATATATATATATTTTTTTTTTTTTCTTGTCTCCAGTTATTATTTCAGCTTACATCTTTCATTTTCAGTTCATTCCTTTTTACTTTGTTTCTCTGTTTAGTGTAGTCTCCTCCCCTTGCTTATTTCCTCCTCATCTCCTAATATCTTGAGCTTCCTTTCCTCAGCCTATATGAGGCTGTTCCTCAGGTACGTCAATGCGGTACCCTGTTCCCAGTCATTATCAAGCTCCTAAGTATTGTCCTTCTGTTGTAGTCCTTCCCACCTAAATTCTACTGTTGTCTCCCCTTTGGTTACTTGTAGGTTAGGGTTGACCAAGAACACTTGTAGCAACAACGAACTGTTTGAACAGTTTGTCAGGTTTCATAGCACTGAAAAGACAATAATGATATTCACATGCCCTTAGATAATGGGTGTTACTTGTGTCTGTGTTAGTCTTGTTAGATCTTAGTGCTGCTTTTCAATCACAGAATTTTCATAGTAATCTTGAATTTTGACTGATACGTTAAAAATACTCAATTAACCCATTTATTTATAGATCCTGATTAAGCCAATCAGTTTAGTATATTACAGGGTTTTCTTTAAGAATATAAAAATGTGTATGAGTCTAAAAATTTTGCGTTTAATTCTAATAAGAAGGAAGTTGTCATCTTTGGTCCAGAACCTTTGAACAGGAAACTGCTCAGTCAGTTGCTTGGTGTGAACGGTATTACATTGACCCCGAGTAATAAAGTAAAAAACTTTAGCATTATTTTTGTTCAAAGCATGTGATTTGAATTCAACATCCAGTTAGTCTCTAAGACCTCCATCTCCACCTCTAGCATATTGCCAAATTTAAAATGAAAGGAAGTCTGTCTGCACAAGGCATTTGTTAATTCAGGCTACAAAGACAATTCTCCTTTGGTTTATCTTTGTAGAAGCATGATGTAAGGTATTAGCATAGGTATCCCAGGTTATCTCTATACTTATGTTGCTGTATGCTTGGGCTGCTGGAGGACAATGTGAAGGCTTGTTCTAATTCTGCTACTTTTTATTTCTACGATTTAATTGTCTTTAGTTGCTTTTATTTCAACTGTTACCTTTCTGGTTTGTCTTTGTTTTTTTCTCCATAGAAGCTGCACCTAGCTGGGTGTTCAGTTAGATGTGACAACACGGAGCATCAGCTGATACAAGGCTGCCATCACCTCAACATTACCCTTCACCAGCTATTATTATTATTTTTGGTATGTTTGTTTTATAAGGAAAGCACACCTGTCTCTGTTCTTCTGCCAGTTTGTCGGGCAAGGCGGATGGCCACATAGACTGAGCCAGCTTCTGGCGGAGGTTTCACCTTTTTAAAGTAAAACTTTTTCTCTCCGCTGTCACTACATGCATGCTCACTATGAAGGATGGCAATAAAGTCAACGTCACAATAAAGGCTTTCAGTCAATACTTTAATGCAATCGCATGATTTTCCTTAGATCATAAACATTTTAAAACTGATTTAAAAACAAACTGAACTTAATGCAATATTTGATATCTAGGATGAATTGGAATCAATGAGCGATTGGATTTAAATAATATTTCTTTTTAATAAAACTTGTGATGAGCATCCGGGCTAATAAAGTCCTCGACCAGATATTTGTTCCTTGAAGCAGTGGAGGTGGCTCTTCCCACATACAGTTTTATTTAATGGTGTTATTAAGGCAACAATCACTGTGTAAATATTTTAACATGTTTTATGTTGTCTTTTTTTACTTTTATCAATCTCAACTTTAAGTATCTCCCTGCTGAAAAGGAACAACAAAGTAATAGTAGTTCAAAGAGATAGACATAGGAAACAAATAAAGTAAGGCATTAGTGGAAAAATAATGTAAAAAATCTGTATTCAGGACTTAAAGACTGCAGAATTGAGATATTTTAACAGGTTTTATCTCCCTTCTACATACAAATAAAAGCAACCAGAGCAATCCACTGTTTTAGCAGCAAATGGTTTGGTCTTTTTTTTTTTTTTTGGTTGACTATCATCAGCTTAACTGATTTACTGAAATAACAGGCTTGTCCTGGGTTCTTTCCTCTCTTTGCTGGGTGGTAAAGATAATAATGCAAGGGTTTATAACTCATTTTTATTGTCCCTTGACAATGGGACTCTTAACCATATATAAAGGGCTCTGGACTTTGAAAAGCATATCTTAAAAGGTAATTATTGTGACTTACAGTATTTTTTCATTTAAATGCTCATAGCACTGTGTGTTTGGACTGCCGACTATTTATTTCCCCTAAAGTAATGTTATTACAGAATACATAAATGTTTCGGTGTATCATAAAATAATGAAACATTTTACAGATAATGAATATACTTTTCCCCTTTCCTGAAGTTAAACAGGTAACTGTAATGAATTTACGTATAATATTACAGAATTGTCATACAGCTTCATATTAAAAAAGCCAGGAAACACCTTACCTGAAAGATGTCTTTTTTTATAAGTTACAAACAGCTTTTGAGTTTGGTCAAACACTCTGAGACACATTGTGGTTCTTACATCAGCCAGTGGAGGTATAAAATGTCAACTGTGCTTCAAAAACAAGGTGGAAAAATTATGTAAAATGACCCAAATATGTTTAATAATTTACTCCGTGCCTAATTGCTTTATGATTTTTTTTTGTGTGTTTGTTCCTCTCTCTTTTACTGATCTTGTTGTACAGAGGGAAACCATGATTTATTTATTTTTTTTCTACATTACTAAACCTTCACTTTTAATTGAGTTCGTAATCACAGGTTTTGCTTTAGTTTCATTACAATAATTTTTAATTACAGCGACAAACAGGGAACATCTTGACTAATATGCACCAGGATATTGTTTTTGTGTGCAGTCAAGATGCAAACGGACCTGTTATAAACTAGGTTCGATTTCAAGCAAAGGTGGCCATTACCATGTCATGATCTGTAAGAGAGATTGTTTGGATGCAAACATTTATTATAAAAAATGGAGATACAAAATACATTTTTATATTGTGAATATGTTGGTAGCTCAGGGTTGGATTTACATTTGTTTACATATATAGAAATAAGCCAAGTTGCTGTGAATAACATTTATGGCCTAAACATGAGACTTGTATATATAACAAATAAAGGCTGAAAATCATCCTTATAAAACAAATGACAAGCAAATATGAAGCAGATGAAGTAAATAATTAAAATAAAAATCATAACCAATTAAAAACTCAAGAAGTAGCTCTGAGTGCTGCAAATGTAAACACAGTGAATCACACTAGCGATAACAAAGAACACTATGAAATGACACAAACTAATTAGCAGAACTAAACCGAAGTGTTAACATTTAACCAAAAAGGGTCTAAAAAAAGTGTTAGAAATTTATGTAATGCTAATCTCCAAATGTGTCCCATTCTCGTGTCGGTATGTAGGAGCTTATAATAGTACAATGAGACAGATTTAACTAAGGATCAAAACTGGACAACATGTACACTTTACATTAGAAGAACGGGACATGAGTATGAGCAGAGTAATATACGAAATCACTAATGAGTAATAAAAACTAGCAGTGGCAATTCTAGCCCTAAAACTGTAACTAAGCACCCCTGACAAATTAAGAAACTGCGATTATGATTTTGTAAGTAAAGCTTACAGAAGTACGTAATAAATTATGATAATCATAAACGGGCCAGTGTGAGCGTGTGCGTATGAATCTCAAACGTGCGCGCTCGCTCATAGCTGCTCGGACATGCACTCAACTCTGAGAAAATGCTCGCTCTGCTCGTGCTCGGCTCTGTGTCTGCGCTAGCAACTCTACGTTGTATGTTAATGAGCCTCGCTCCCAGCCAATCAAAGACTGGGGCTTTATAGATTTATGTAGCCCTACATGTGAAATGTACAATTTGACCCCCTTTATGCCCCCCAGTAAAGACCACTATAGATTATTCTTTAACAGCTATTAGGGGGCAGATTTGTATTATCAGCATCTTTATTCAGATGGCTATTTGCAGTGCAAAATACTATGCTTTGTGATTTTTTTTTTACGATGGTCAGTTTTAAGTGGCAATGCAGTACCTCACTAATTTAGAATTATTCCTATGATATTTAAGAGTGGAAATTGTGTACAGCATTGGCTTTATTTATTTGAAGATTATTTTGTGGTTCAGTACAAAATCTTTTATGTGTACAAAGATGGAAAGAGGAGGATGGAAAGAGAGGGCAAAGAAAGTCAAGAAGAAGGAAAGAGAGGCAGATAAATGAAAGGGACACAACAGGATCTGAAAGAAATAGGTGAAAATTTGAGCATATATTTTTATAGGGACAAAAAACGTAACTTTTTTATGTTCATATTTGCTAGCATCATATAATGAAGTGAAAACCAACTCATGATGCTCAGTCACTCCTCTTTTCTTGAATAGTATTTTAATATTTTCTGGCAGTCTTTTTTTTAGAACTGTTAAATTAGAACTGTTTGTAATTTCGCTATGTAGTGACTATTTGTCCCAAAACTAAAAAAAATAAATAAAAATAAAACAAACAAAAGGTGAATTCAACTGAAACCTTATCACCACCCACTTGCATAATGAGCTGCCTAAAACGTACCCATTTATACTGTGACACACCAACGTCCCAAACTGAAATTAATTAACTAATTTAGTAAATTACTAACAAAAGAATGTATTTTAAATAATAAATTAAACAAAAATTCTAATTATAAATCAACTACAAAATCAGCAGAATATAAAAAGGAACTAAATAATCTAAATTCCAAGATTTAACTAAAACTAGAGAAATAGCTCATACACTCTATGTAAATAAGTTTTAACAGGTTTGGCTAAATAATCAGTGAGTATTATCCTGGTACTTAGCCTTGTTAATTACTCTTGTTGCTCTTTCTTGAAGTTTGATTAGTATCTGTTGTGCTGTTTTGTCATTAATTACCCAAACCTCTCTGGTGTCAAAAATAAAGTCAGGCTAAAGAACATCAGAGAATGTTAGCTGATGTTTCGTATGTGAATGTATCCACATAAGCAGTGACATTTAGAAAAATGCACCAACGAATATATTCTCTTGGGCCTGTCCTGGTGGAGACTGCAGAGGGCTAAGCACCCCTGAAGGTCAAATCCTAGAACCGCCCCTGAAAACCAGAATGCTTACCCAAAAGAACCAGGTGAGCTCAATCAGGCAAATGTGGAGCAGCTGGAAGAGAAACCAGGGAGACTGAGAGAAGGTGAATAATTGACACAGAGGGAGCTGAACTAGATAAAGAAAACAACAACGTGAGAAGAATAAAATAACATACACAGAACAGAACCCAAGGAATTAGTAAAAAAAATATATATAAGGGAATGAACTAATGTGGCAAAGATCTAAATATGTCAAACGGGTTTATAAACAATAAAATACAAAGAAATAAGTGTAAAAACCACACAATAAAATGAAAGATATTAAACGTCGCTGTAAAACTTGACTGCTCATCCAATGTTATTCAATACTGGCCCTAAAAATAACAGTGAGAACTTTGAAGTTTAACCAAGACAGCTGTCTCTACTACTGACTCTCCTTTTCTCAATGGTAATGGAATTAATTATTCAGCTTTCCTGCAGTATTGAAACCTGAGTAAAAATTCCTTTTTATAGAAATTGGTAAGAAGACTCAGAAGTGAAAAGTTTTGACCAAATGTTTATTTGGTTTTTACTTTAAAAACAAAAGAATATATAGTAAAGTACAAAACAAGAAGTATTTAGTGGATACATAATAATAATAAGTAATAATAAGTAATAATTAAAAATGTTTCCATCTTACAATAAACTACAAATGTGAGCATCTGCTTTGGACACTCCTGTTGGTTCTCAACTAATAAGGCCAATTTCAGAGTTTTAAGAAATCTATAAATCATTTAATCCTCTGGTTAAAAAAAAGATTCCTAATTTAATTTGTGGACCCTTTAATCTATCTGTGAAAATAAAATAAAAAAAATATTCTTTTCTTGTCACATGAATTTGATAGATTTATCATGTTTGGGTTTTGAATCATCCATTTTAAATCTCTGTTCCTACGAAGACCATGAAAAACTATATTGGACAAATATAGCTCGATCCATCAGGGACAACACACCAGCTTTTATGCTGGAATGTAACCTTTAGCATGTTGAGGTCCTGGGGTTGGAACCACACCTCCATAGAGACATGGATTAATGAGGGGAATAGCAACTGAATCATACCACAAGTAAGGCACTATCGATTTTATACTGTGGTGACAGTCAGCTGATCCTACGACTTAAAATTTCCTTTCTTAGATTAAGGTTTTGTATTCGAATCCAGGATTAAGCCACGTGTACAGTGGACCCCCAGAAATTAGAGGGGTTAGGGAACTCAGATGGTAAAAATCAGGAAATACCAAAGATTGCTCCAACATAAGCCCATATATCTGCCGATTGTACATGGTAAACGTTTTGTGAGAATGTTTCTTTTTAATACCTCAGACACTTATGTCTATATTCTTCCCTTTTTCCACTCTAATGGCGTATAGCTATTAAATGAATAGTTGTTTTGAATGTTCCCAGGTTCTTATTTTTTTTTTTTATAAATTAGTGGTGCAATTATTATTCATTTGATGTGTTTATTAGATATTGTGAGTTTGACAATATATGTAATTGCTTTGATTCCTATTTATGTTTATTTGAATTGGTAAGTTCTGTGTTTCCTCTTAATCTTGTGAGATGCAATGGTAAAATGCTTTGTCTTAGTTCTCAACATAGCTAACTAAAGAGGAAATAATTTTAATGGGTTTAAATAATTTTATGGAGTTTAAACCTTTTAGTGGTCCAAATGCAGGTGAGATAGCTGAAACTCTGGTTTAATCGTTGTCCAGATGATGTAAAAATTGCACAAATTCAAACACATCTTTTTACAGTAGGATTCAACCAGCGTACAAAAGCCACCAAAGAATTTAGACTTTATTTTTTCATTTAATATTAAATCAAATTTTAAACATCAAAATATTGGTAAAGACCTGCTAAACTAGATGAAACATAATAGCATAGAAGCTGTAGAAAGTGCTTGATGTGTGCCGTCATCCCTCCAGAGTATGTCCTTCAACACAGAACAAATCTTAAATAGTAGCTTGGCAATAACATTTTTGTTAACATTTGACTCCCAGGAGAGATGTCGTCGCCACCGAACTTGAGAGAATCAAGGAGTGTTTGAGGCTATCTCAGAGTTTAAATATGGTTTTGATTCCTCTTTTAATTCATATTTTATCATGCAATCAAGAATCTCCTTAATATTAAAAATACACTGGCAGAAATTCATTTGGGCTGTTCAATAATAGAGTAATGTGAAAAGCTAAAACATTTCCCTTATTGGGTTGTGTTCAGAAGAGCTTTAAAATTTAAGTAGAAGGGAGAATTGCTGTGGCTGTAATATTATGGTAGTGTGCAGCGGTCTGTGGCAGTCACTGGGTGTGTGTGTGTGTGGAGGGGGGGGTTCACATTCTGTGGAGAAGCTGAGGCATCAAAGTAGTAGAATGCGGTAAAGCAATTAGGTTCTTATATGCACTTTGATTTTCTATTTAAAATCATGTCCTTTTTATTTTTTTTATTTTTTGGCACCACTGGGCCCAAATCTATCACGGTCTGCTTTTCACAGATAAATATGAATAAATCCGGGGGATGATTGACCATGCAACATAATTTAATCTTACTTATGGTCATTGTGAACTGTTGTCTGGTTCATTATCAGATCAATAAAATATAATTGCATCGACCTATATTTGTGTTTTGTCATTTATCTTTTAGGCAGCTATTATGCTGGTGATAATGCTCTCATGTTGCGTTGAGGTTGATTAGACAGGCCAGCCAATAACAGTGGCGATGTTACTGATACTGTGGAAACAGCCACTACATAAACAAACGGCAGCTGTCAAATTTGCACATGAAGTTAACAGTAGGTTTAATCCTCTGCTATCTGGCACGCTGTGCCGCATCAGGATAAGATGACATAGCTGTCTGGCTTGAAGACAGCTTGCAGACGCCTTGTGTGTCAGTTTTTCACAGCAGGTCTCGATGGCGCTTGAGGTGACAGGGAACCAGTCAGGAAGGAGTGAGAACTGATGTTTTTAAAGTGGCTTTGCAGCAGTTGTGTTACTGTGGTAATCCACTGTATGGCTTTAGTTCAGTTTTACACACCTGTATCTTCCCAGCTATGATTCAAACTGATCTAATATTCCTTTTAATATATCCTAATGCTACACCTTTTATTTAACAGTACAGGCATAGTCATAGGCAAGTTATATGTTGGAGTATATAACCCTAATACTAAAAAACTGCAGCTAACTGCATCCTTTGGCTAAACTAAAACGTTTAAACCTTTAACCTTAGTATTTAAGGAAGCAAAAGTGAATATTAGGATGTTTTACGAAAAATCCATGTGGACCAAACTATTGCACTGCTGTGTATTTGCAATAATATCATGCAACTAAAAAAAATTACCATAACCCTAAAAAATGACTCAAAATTAACATGTAAAAGTTTAAACTTTCAGAGAAAACTGTAACAAATATATTTTCAACGGTCACAAGCTTTACATTCTTAAAGTCCGACTGTGTCCTAATAATCGATCAGCCACTGCTTTTAAGAAACTGTTTAAATAGATATACAGTTTTTATTCAACCTAACTACCCAACTATAGAATTTATTCAAAACCACAAGTTTTGAAAAAGTTTTAAATCAGATAAGGATTCAAGAAATGTAAATATTTCATAGCTGGTGTTCACATTTTTAGCTCAAGCCTTTCCTTTCTTTTATCATTTTCTTTAGGAGCAGATACCTTGTATTGCTGGATATTCCTGTCAGGAAGCGGTTGTAGTATGAAACCGCCCATTGCACTGAGCTTCTTCAGGTGTTTCTTAAATCTTTTGCAGTTCATAGTAAGTGTTCTAATTTATTGTCACAACAAAAAAAAGATTTTCCTGGTGTTATGCTCCAATATTTTCGTAGTTTCAAGAGTGTTACATCATTCTGAAAGTCGTTTGACATTTTTGACCAATATGAATCTTTTTTTCTTCTATCAAATTTTGCCTAAACAACAAAGGCTAATATAACAGTTTGCAAAACTCCATGTGGTATGTCGTTCTCTATTTAGTCCACACCCTCCCTATTTGCATACAAGCCCTTTATGCTTATCTAATAGCAGGGCCGGACTGGGAGAATCGAGGCCCTGCTATTCAGGCCAGGAGTCGGTCATGTAACCAGGCCACCCTGTGCTTGCCATGCATGAATGTTCCCACACATACATGTTCACAACCACACCTAAATGCATGGGCACAAGCAAAACGCATTTGTGCACGTGCGCACAAGCACTTATAGCAAATTAGACCTACTGGGATTTCTGAGGTTGTAATATACAGCAACTTTACAGCTGTTAATGCAATAGTGCTAAGATAATAAAGATTTTACACAATAATAAGGGTCTAAGTTAGAGCTTTACATAGTCAAATCATTTAAAAAATCAACTGCCTCAGTGGCACATCATCAGGGAATACTAATCAACCCCAACCAGTAAATCCAAGGTTGGAATACACAAATGTTCATGTTTGATCTGGGGTACATAACAGCAAATCAGCAGCAGACAGAAAATTTAGTAACACAATCATTTAATAGAATAACGCCAAATTGCAAAGAAAGCTATTACAACCGTTGAGAGCCATTTATGTCAATGCTAGCGTCTGGTAGTGTTCATGTGTTGTTGCTCTACTGTAGAAATGGTTTTGTAACTTCTCCCAAATGCTCTACTTTTCCTGAAGTACCAGCAGGACTGGTGTCATCACCATCACCACCTTTGAATAGCAAACTGTATGTAACCAAATCTGTATTTCATACTCTAAGATCATGTAGCCTGTGTCTCACTGATTTGGCCTTGTACTCATATACATGATAATGATAAGATTATATCCGATTAGCTGGACGAATAAATAATTTAGAAAAGTAAAATAATAATATTAATAATAATAATAATAACAATAATAATAACAATAAAGTGGTGTGTTAATCAGTGATTTTAACTTCCCAGTCCTTATCCTAATTTTAAGACTAAACCTATATAGGCTCCATACTTACACTGTAGACTGAATGTGTGCAGCCTCAAGTTCCTTTAGGGGTTCTCCGTTTAAACTGTAAACAAAAAAATGTTGGTACAAATATATTATTAAAATTAAAAAAATATATATTTAACCTTAAAATAAAATTTGTACCAACAGTTGTGTGTGCCTGTTTTGTTTTTGTTTTTACTTACTTGTAATGTCAACAATGGCAACAAAGGGGGACTGAATAAATAAATCTGCCAGCTGGCCAATATTTCCCACCATATAGACTTAATAGCAGTTTTACAGCTTTCATTGCTTATTCTCTTCTAATGGAATTTCAAATACATGCACATGCTTTCGACAGAAAGGGCACAGAAGAAACTGCTGCCTGTCTCTGCTATTCCAAAGTCACCAAGTAAACTAAAGTACCTTTCAAAACTTTTTACACTTCTTTAATCTCTCTGCAACTTTTGTTTATTGTTTTTAGGATGTATGTGACCAACAAAAAACATACTTAGAAATAAAACACATGGGTTTCCACATTTGTTAAAAATAAGAAATTGACAAGTCCACCCCCCAACAGGCCTCTTACCTGAATTGTACACTGTTCACTGACATATGCTAAAATAAGTTAAAATAAGAATACATGTCAGACTTTTCAAATTTAGTTGTATGTTTAAAAAAAGCAAAAAAACTTGAACAACTTTACTATCCGCTATACAGTAATACCTAGTTTTCTTGTTCTTCAACTGAAAATTTTCAAAAATATCAATCAAGTACAAGGTCCTTATGTGACAAAATGTGTAAAAGTTTCATGGGTACTTTGACAAGGTCGTGTTTATTGAAGCACTGTTGGGTATTCGGATATATAATTTATTCTCTTAAGGATTGTGAAACATTTGGACACATTGAGGAATATTTATGAAATATAAAAGGAAACTTACAGGATCTTGTTAGAGCATTAGATGAAATCCAGCACATTCAGCAGCTTAACTGAGGTGGAATGATTTTTCAGAAGGGAGGAATCATGACAGTTTTCTCTGGAAAATACGTACTTGTTTGACTAAGCTGATTATTCTTAGTCTAACCAACTGAAATTTAGAATAAATCAGCTCCATCAAAAGGAAACATTTGATTTATATGAAGTATGCAGTTTTGGCACATAAAAAGTTAAAAATCATGTCCTAGCACCATATATATATATATATATATATATATATATATATATATATATATATATATATATATATATATATATATA